>PYHX02000158.1:40441369-40473369 GCA_004302925.2 Cochliomyia hominivorax
TTTTATAATATGGAGATCAAAAGAATCGAAAGTGACTAAGTTTATTTGAATTGAATTTTATTAATTAAGTTTAATTTGACTGTACCGAATCTTCAATACCCGTAATACGTCACACATTTATGCACTAATACAACAATACTCAATCCATACTCATATATATGAACCCTGCGAAAATTCTTATGTTTGAGAGGTCATATTTTTGGCTATAGTGTTTCTTTCATCTGATCCAATTTGGATAATATTTGGTACAGTGGTAAAATATATATAGTTGCATATAATGACCAAATATTGTTTTAATCCGTTTGATTTTTATTGAAAAAAAAACTTAAAAAGTCTTTGATGAAATTTTAAAGTTGTCTCAGATATCGGTCTATAACTTTGTTTGCACTAAATGGATTTTGGAATAAAATAAAATTTTGGTAATTTAGAAAAATTGAAATACTCGAACTTTAATCTTTTCAAGATTCTTATTTAACAGGAGAAGTTATGTGGTTCCAAAAAAATGTTTTAATTTTGGCAGATTCTTCAATAATAAGCAAAAAGAGCTCCCATGAAACCTTTTTGAACTTGTGCTTAATTGGATAATACCTCAAAGATATCTACGTGAAATCTTATTAAGAAGACTCTCTAATTCCAAAGATACAGAAACATTAAAAGAAAAACATTTTTAGGCCACTGTTTGTCGTTAAAGTCATCTATGTGCCTATGAAGAAAGTCTTTGTATATTGTCTGAATTTCTGCTCTTAATTCCTTGACTTATAAGTATTTCAGTGGACCGTTCAAGTGTCTTCATATAGGAAAAATCAATAAAGTATATTCTAAAGCTTTTTTTGCGTTCTCGTAAAACTATAAAAATTTAATATTAAACCCACCGATTAAACATTTCAGAAAAATCATCCATTTATGCGTTGGTCATTTATAAGTTCTTTTTTTATCATTTTGACTGATATATTTAGATGTGTGGATTACTTCCTTATGACTCAGAAAATAAACATAATTTTAAGTTTATAGTGCCAAGTTTATTTTATTTGCAAACCCTACACCACCATAGGCGATGGGGATATTATGCGTTTGTGCAGATGTTTGTAACGGGCAGAAAAAAATAGTCCTACTACAAACATTTTAAAGTATATGCGTTGGACTCAGAATCACTTTCTGATTCTCTATAAGCATAGCTGGCTGTCTGTCCATGTAAAGCTTGTTCGCAAAGTACATGTCGCAGTTTTGATAAAATCTTAAGAAATTTTGCACTTTATGTTTGGTTAATTATTTCATATAGGCCCTACACAAATGTCTCCTGGAATGGTGGTTTTAGTCCACAAAATGTCTAAGTATAATAAGATTGTAACCAAGTTTTCCGCAAATAAGTCTGATTATATTTTAAAACTATATGCCAAATAATACTTGGATCGGTACCATACAACCACCCTTTCAAATATCAGTTAAAGTCATAAATCGAAATTATATAGACAAGTTAAGATAAATGTTAACCAAAACCGTTTTGTGAAATTGAAAGTCGGTCCATAATTCCCTTTAAAACGCATTAATTGCATATCAATGTAAGTATCTTAGTATTACTTATACATAAGCATAAATAAGGAATTCAATTTATACGAGGGTCGTTCATCAATTTTTCATAGTAGATAATTACAATCAACAAATTGGTGTAGGGTATTAAAAAGTCGGTCCTTATCGACATTAACCATTTTTACATCTTTTTAATTCACTGCAAACTGTCGCTTTTTATGTGAATTGACTTTTAAAAAAAATTCAGTTTTAATTTCACTTAGAAAAAACAACATTCAAATAAATATTACGTAACAAATAAAACGAAACTTTGTTTTTTTTAATTAGAAATACATTTATATGTTTTTAAAAACGGATTTTTAAAAATTCGCTTTATGGATTTTTATTTATTATTTTTTTTTTTTTTGTTCAAAAATATATTCTAATTAATTTGAAAGTCATATTTTTTTTTAACTCTTCTTTTAATCATCAAAAGAGCATATAAAATTCATTGAACAATTAAGAAAAATATAAAAAACTTAAATTAAAGTCTTTTTCCCTCTTCCTCTATCCAACTTTTAACCCAAATGTTTTGCATCATAAAAATCAACAATAACAACAACGTCATAAATGAGTGTTTTGAGATTTGAAAAAGGAAAAAACAACAAAAAAAAAAAACAAAAAAAAAAGATGGAGACGCGACATATTACCACTTTGAAGATTTACAAACATACATATATACACATTAGGTGGTTCGAAAAAAAGATGTGTTAGTCACCCCCAAGCATGAAAGAATAGAAATGCAAAATTGTTTTCAAGCCGCATCTCATAATGCAGCCCTTCTTGTTTTTTTGCATATTACGCCGTCATTTTGAGTCCGATCAGAACAAATTATAAATTTTTCTTCATAATTTGAAACCGGTTACATGTTGTACTTTGGTAGTTTTTAAATCTGGCATCATCTTCTATTACTGCACTTCTGACACTTCGGATTCTTTCCCCCTAAGGTTCTACTCTTTTTTGTATGGAGGGAATCGCCTATTACGACATCAGTAAGATAAGTCTTTAAGTAGTAACATAAGTAAATTTTATGATGATTTGGGGAATGTTCATTTATTATACAAAGTGACACATTTTCGAAATAATTTATTTTGCTTGTTATGTTAGTAACTCGTTCCAGTAGCCCTAAAATGGAAGAATAGTAACTGTCAACCCTTAAGAATGAATGAATGAATTAATTCTATTTTTCAAAAAAGCAAGAATTGTTTCTTTTGCTACGCCCTTAAATACATTCCTTCTTGTTTGTTTTTAGCATCGCTACCATAAGTCCAACGATGTACATACAAATTGTATATCGTTATTAGTAATTAAAACGAGCTCAATTTTGCTTTTCTTTGTCGATTTTTAGTATTCACTTCTGGTACTTCTGATTATTCCCATAAAACATCCATTCTGATTTTATCTTAAATTTGTAGATTTTGAAAGAACTTTCTTAAAAGCACCTGTTCCAAAATCATCAAAGAATAATTCCAGGTTGAGAAGTTCTCGTACCCGTAGCATACACGTAAGCACTGTTCCAACATTTCCTGTATTTGTTATCATTAATGACCACAATTCGATTAAAATGGAATGGTGTGGCTGGTGAGGACGTCCTACATTCTACGAGTCTTTTTCTCAAGTTGCTCTGCTCTGTGCCCTGTAGTATTCTGATAATTTTACAAATTGCCTATTCCAGAAACTTGTTATTGAGTGTATTAAAGGATATCGGGTTTTCCAAATTTACCTTCAGAGATATTAGCTAGATTATTTGTCCCTTTACTCCCGACTAATCCTTCATGTACAGAGATGTGTACCATTCCACTTAGATAAATGTAGTTTATAATCGATATATAGAATTTCAGATTCCAGTGCTTTAATTGTCTTTTGGCTGTAGATAAAAAATAAAGAAAGGCTAAGTATCAACCTTTGTCTGGGTCAGACTTCACTTCTTCGGCTTGGTTCGGGTTTTCCTCGATTTCATCACCTTTCTTGTAGCCATAGCGCGTAATCCCACGAACATTAGAAGCATTTGCTTGGTGCGACCAGAAGTGACGTTAATATAACTTCTGTCCACCGATTTCCTAAATGGGACATTTTTCGCACATTCTATAAAATCATAATGATGCATTTGCTTTCCAGCGATGACTGATGCGTAAGTAATTATGCTCCGTATTTGGTTTTAGACCTCTTTTAAATCTTCTAGCTCTTCTATATATTGACCAACAATTATAAAAATAAATTTCCGGTTCTGTCGGGATAAATATTCAGACCTCTTGATGGTACCCATCGGAGTGCTTGTTAAGTTCTTCTTCATGGGTAGTTTGGATTCTTCATTTCGTCAGATATACAAAAATAAAAATCCACTGAAATTTTTTCGAAACTGTAGGGTTAAATGAGCAAATTTATTAACAGGTCCTAATTTTTGTATTTTATTTTTCATTTCTTTGACCTTTTTTATGAATGTTCATAAATTAGTGGGGTAACAAAAACAGACACAAGACTGAAAATTCGATAGTTACTGATTTCCTCCTAAACCATTCGCCCACAATTTTTTTTCTAGTGAAAATGTAAAAGTTTCTCTCCAAATACTTCTATTAATTAATTTTCCCCCTAATTTGTACCACCCTAATCCATATTATATATACATATGTAACTGACATATTTTTGATGTTCTTGTAATTGTTTTGTTTTTACAACAGTGTTCCCTCTTTCAGATGTTCAGATTTTTTTCTCAACTTGTTTGTTCATGTATTTTATTAGTAAAAAACAACAACAACAAAACAAAACATATATATTTTTTATTTTGAGGGCATTAAGCCAACCATCATAAACTGACATCGTCAGACAAATACAACTCAACACAATCACAATTTTTTCTACACATACAAACACACACAAACAAACCAACATGCCTGCATGACTTATAAAGAACAAAATTAACGCCACCGGGAGTCTTATTTATTAAATAAATCTTTAAATTAATCCTAAAACGACTTTTCTAACTGAGAATCTAAGAAATTATTATAAATTATTTTTGGAAGTTGTTTAATGACTAAAATGTTTAACAATAACGAGAAAATGAATGAAATTTGGGACAATTAAAATAATTTTGTGTTTAAATGAATGAAATTTTAATTGAAAAATATTTTTTTGTGGCAGTAAAAAAGAAATGAAGAAAAAATAAGAATAATAGAAATAAGTTAAGGCTGAAATACTTTTAACAGTTTATTAGAGTCCTTTTGTTAATAAAAAGCTATCAAGTCTTAAAGAAACTTTTTGTGAATATGGTCACATAAATGGAGGTCACAATAATATCTTGAAGAAACTTGGCATATGTCACTATTTTAGACGATGCCCATTGAAATTGGTGATGATAGTTTTCACCTACCCCCCATACAAATGTTCCTCTCAGAATGGGGATTTAAGGTCACAAAGGTCCTAATTTTAACAGATTTTAATTTTAAAGGAAATAAGGCAACAATAAATTTTTAAAATTCCAAAATGTTATGCCAAATTATACGAGGATCGGTCTATTATTTCTCATTAGTCCCATAAAACTTAAAATGGCTAAAATCTCACATTTTCGTTGGTATTATAATAAGAATTGGTCAAATTAGAATAAACATAAGCAAAAACGAGAGTCAATCCATAATTTGCTTTAACTGCGAATAAACCAACCAGAAAAAAAAACAACTTAAAACGCACAAATCCCATATTAATGTAAGAACCATAATAATAGAGCATAATACCTATAAATTATAATCAACAATGTGGTGTAGGGTATTAAATAGTCCAGCTTGACCGACTTAAACTTCTCACTATTTGGGCTTAAAAAATTCATTTTATTAAAAAGTACCAAATAAAATTCCCCTTTTTCGATAATCGTTCATAATTTTTTTAATTTAAAAAAACTACCTTTTGAATATCCAACAAGTACCACATATCGCAACTTGCTGCTTCTACTATTTTCTTAAGTCACTAATACACAGAAAAGCACTAAAATATTTAACACTCATATTACTTCTCTTCCTTGGAGGTTAATTTATTTGTTGTTTAATATATTATAAAATAATTAAAAAAGTACCAAAAAACTAGTACTCAGTACCCACAGAATATTGGGAAAGTACTACAAGTTTGAAAAGAAAAGAATCCTTTATCAATTTCCTATTGAAATGGTGCTATTTTATCTAATTTGTTTGTATCTTTTAGTGCATTTGCTGCGTAAAGTACCATTTTAACTAAATAGTACCAATTGCTAGTAGATTTTATTTTACAATTCGCTTTATTGATTAATTCTACCAAATTCAAATTATTAGATAAAATGTTGACAAATTTCCCTTATTATCCTTTAAATGAATCTATTAAGGTGGAGAAACCATTTTACGGAGCAATGAAACTTATAGAGTAAAAGCCATCATATCTGAAGTCTAAGATCTATTTTGGATTTTTTTCATTCATTCTTTGTCTTTCCGTGAGTAACACTAAGAAGGAATTATCTTAGACCCCATAATCTATAAATGTTATTCCATCAAATCAAAATGTGAGGCAATTTAGGTGTGTCCGTTTGTCTGTCTGTCTGTTTTTTGATGAGCTCACATCCACAAAAATCGACTCAAAATTCAATTTATTTTAAATCAACAAAATCGGTTTAGTATATTAAAAGATATAGACCAACTAAGTTCAAGCGAAGAACTTTCGTAAAATTGTCAATTATAAGTCCATAAGTCATTTTATGATTCATTCAGTGTTCCGGTGTTATATTTAAGGAAAACCATTATGTAATGTATTCGTTTGTGAGTGTATGTGTGAGTTTTTTTATTTACTTCACACACATTTGTTGCAAGAGGTATTGGAGATTCTGCAAAGCCGAATATAGCATTCTTACTTGATTCATTAATGATGAAAATGACTCTTAAAGTCTTTAATATCTTTATTTCCCTTTAAAAATATGTCAAGGTTTTCTAAAATTTCCCTTAAGTTTATTTAATTAATGTTCCATTTCTGCTCAAAACATATATTTAATCGTATTGAGTGCTACTTGATATCTATTCGATAACTTTGTTTTGTTGTTTTATCAAAGTATTTTCAATACAATTTTCAAAATAAATATTTTCCCTAATAAATTCTATTTCCTACAATTATTTATTCACGAGTTTATTTCTTTTTTTCCCTCTTTCTTTTCAGGGCTGTGAAATTTACATCGAAATTATTTGGACGTGCTCTATCGAAACGTATTAAGGCAACGGTATTATATGCCACAGAAACGGGTAAATCAGAACAATATGCCAAACAGTTGTGTGAATTATTGGGACATGCTTTCAATGCACAGGTGAGTTTTTAAAGAAAAAAAAAATGACTTAAAAATGATTTTTTGTTATAAGAATGATAAATAAAAATAATTGTAACGAGGGCGTATGTTTGTTATGATAAATGATAATTTAAAATTAATATTAATCATACGTACCATATGTTGTGTTGTGTGAAAATTCTTAATAACAGAATAAACTTTTATTAAATTTTATCCAAAATTTTAGACCTAAATATAGCCAATAAACTATTAGATTGCAATTACGTTGCACAGTGGTTCAAAAAAAAAATCATTTTGGAAATAATTATGTAAATTTTGTAATAAAAATTTAAAAATGGTTTTGTATTTTAACATAGTTAAGGTTTGAAGGATGGAGGATAAGATGCCCTCAGTTGGTAAAAGGACAGAGTCAGTTACTTTAAATATTCACTTTACCAGACTGAATCTGAATACCAAATATCTTAATCAGATAATCAATTATAGAAAAATCATTATGCTAATATATGTTTTAAGGATAATGGCCAGTATCTTCAAACTAATTCGGAATTGATTTCTTTTCATAACTAATTGTGCATTGATACAGTAATGTTTAAGGACAATATATACCATTATTATTAAATAAGATATGGTATTTTAGGCGGTAAACATCTGTTATTTTATTTCAGTATTCAGGAGACATCAGAATTGATACAGTAATGTTTAAGGATAATATACACCATTATTATTAAATAAGATATGGTAGTTTAGGCGGTAAACATCTGTTATTATATTGCAGTATTCGAGAGATATCAGAAGATTATTTTTTATGGAAGATTTCGTTCAACAGGCGCTAACTTAAATGATCTGCATTTAAAAGGTGCTGAATTTTACAGGAGAACAAGAAAAACTAAATAAGAAATCGGACGCATTATTCAATGATTATTCACTATTATTGTCAACCATTAGAAGAACTATGCTTTCAGTAGGGGTCATGTAGCAAGTCGCTAATTGAGTCCTTTATGAATTGAAGCAGAAACACAACGAAAAAAGATTTTCTCTACTAAAAATTATACTTGAACTATGCAAAACGGTCTTAACTGTACATTAGGGTTTTAGTGGTAATATGAAATTTGGTAGTTACTTGGTATAAGAGAAAAATTGTAACGCAAAGTCTTGACTAATAATTAAATCAATACCAAAGATGATCATTCCCTCTAGGCAATTCTGTGCAGTTTGAAGGATTTGAATGATATTTTGTATTCTAACATTGGACAGATAATCGCAGAGCTCCTGCATTGAGAACTAATTAATTCATTCGAATAGAGCAGCCAACGAAAAATCTTCACAATTTTTAATTACAATCAGAATGGAAAGTTTTGGCTGACTTGAAAATTTGATTCTTGGTTTCCGTTTGTTCTCGATAATATCGAAAGAAATTGAATTTAATAGTGGTCAATATAAAGAATATTTTGAAAGAAAATATAATACATGACTCATTCATGCGTTTTTCCTATCCGAAGTTGGGAAATAGAAGAAGTTTAGACGACCAATACAATTATGATTATGTGGCAATGATATGAACAGCAATTGAGTTAAGCCCAAAAATAGGTTGCCACTGTTAAACATCCTGGATGGACTCCTAAGAAAGTGTTCTTAAAGAAACAAAACGAAATACAGTGAAGCTTTGAAATCAATTACTTGACATGAAAAAAATTACCACTAAAATTCTTTAAGAATCGAGGTATCACGATTGCTACTTTTACATTAGTGAAGATTAACAAAAAATTATTAAAACATTTAAGTTTATAAAATTTAACAAAAATATTCTCTAGTTTTTTAAATCGTTATACGAGAAATACGATTTTTAATTATCTTTTCCATTTTTTTCCTCAAAAAATAACAAAACAAAATTAAATTAGAATTTCAAATTGTCTAGAGGTCTCTGTAAGCAATCAGCCACTTAATTTAAAAAAAAAAACATCAGACGTATGATTATTATTTTACATTAAAAATTATATGGCGTATAACTCATACGCAGTGTATGATGACTAGACACAAAATTCATTTTATTAAAAATTTTTATTACAAAAAAGAGAAATAATGTTTATGTAAATTAAATTTAAAAAAACCTAAATCAAATGGGACAAGAAATAGATGATCAAATGAATAAATTAAAAAGATGTATGATGACTCAAGAAATTTGTTTTTTTTTAAGACCTGTTGACCTTAGAATAAAGAAAATACAAGGTTTTATTAAAAAAATACAACTTTTAATTTATACCTTTAATGAGAATGTATAATGTCTGGACATGTCATCGTTGTTTTCAGCTTTTACAAGTCAAATGTCACTTACATAAATATTTTTGATAGTATTTCTTTTACACTATAATTTTTAACCTGTAAATGTCAATGGTATTGTAATGTCAACAGGAAATGACATTTAACAAATGTCACTACGATTTCGCTGACAGTTTAAAAATCAATTAACTTAATTTTGGTTGAAATATATTTTCAATTTCATTTAGAGAACAATGGGGAAGAATGGATTCTTTTCGAAATTTATATGAAATTTAACATAATAATAGCAGGGCAAAGCGTAACATTATAACTTTGTGAATTGTGAGACACACAGAGACTTCATGGGCGGAATAATATGGAAACAAAGTTAATTGATTTTGTTTACTTATACGAGTGCAAAAAAATTCTTTTTCACTCAAGAGGCCTTTAGCGATACTTTAAAAAATATGATTATTTTTTCATTTATCTCTTAGAGTTTTTGAGATGTTTGCATTTGAATTTTAACAACTTTCGAAAATTTACAAGTACGTAATTAGAGAACATTTGTCGTAAGAAAAAGCTTAGTTTAGAGTGGAGTTTCCGCCAAGTTATAAACTCCTAACACACATGTGTTTGGTATCTATGAAAACGTAAGAAAATCTGGAGTCAACATTTTTAAAAGAAATATAAATCGAATATCATTTGATCTGAAAAATTTATGAAAAACTTCAATTTTTTTGAAAACTTAAATTCAAATTTATACTTTAAAAAAATTGAATCAAATAACAATATTTATTTAAAATTCCATGTGATGTCTATAACCATGATTCAGGGAATTAAAAAGACTTCAATTTTTTCATACACAAACAGAATTTATCAATTTTTTTCTAAAAGTTTGGATAGAGTTTGTGGGCACATCTCTGCCCCAATTTTATCAGGATTTAGTTTATATGCATTCTTATTACGATTTCTTTATAAAATAATTTAAAAACTATAAAGCTCAGAACAAAAAAATGGTTCAATAAGTAAATATAGGTTGCCACCTTTATGCAAAAAATTTCAAAATCATTATTTTTTTTAAAGTTCCAAATTCAGTTAAATATAACTTTTTAAAAGATTCATATATTTATATAGTTTTTGCAGCAATATTTTGTTAGAATATCTCTAGCAGTTCAATGGTTACAGAATTATTTCCAAAAAAATCGATTTGGACACACTGTGCACTGTGTGTTAAACACATTTTCTGCTTTGAACAGAAATTTGAATCTAAAAATCTAAATGTTTCAAAAAATATGTCATAACTGTCAACTCAGATTTAATATCGAAGAAACCACTGCAACATTTGAATCTTTATAACAAGTCCTTTGCTATGAGAGACGTTCCCCAAATATGCATAAATCTGTCTAACTAAAATTGTGTTAAAAATTTTTTATTCTTTTTTATTTATTCTTTTATTTGAGTCTGTTTCCTAAATCTCTGTGGCATTTAAATTTTATCATGATTTAACCTGATGTCTAAAGTATATAATCACATAATGTTGTCATCATATGGGCAGACATGTTTTAGTTTTTTCTCACTCTCCTTTTAGACATAAAATGGAATAATGTTGTTTTACAACTCAGTGTACATAAACAAGTTAGAATGCTATATTCGGTTATGCCGAATCTTCAATACCCTCCACCATAAATACTTACTTCACACACATACACAAACGTATGCAATATATGAAAGTTTTTCTTAAATAGAGAACAGGAACAGGAGTCATAAAATGAAGTAAATATAACTTTATATTATGACAAAATTTTATTCTGGAGTCTGGGGTGAGTGGTTGCCTCAGATATCGGTCTGTACTATTCAAAAACTTCTCAGAACTATAATAAAAGCTCAGGACAAATTTCATAGAGTTTTATCAATTATTGTGAATGTGAGCGTACCAAGAACAGGCAGACAGACGGACATAGCTTGATCGACACAGATATTGACATGGTTCTGAGATCATTCCATCTTAGCATTACACACGGAATAGCAAAGTTAATATTTCCCCTTCACTACTTGTGGTGGTGAAGTGTATACAAATCTGAATTTTTTGTTAAAAAAAAAAAAACAAATAAAAATGTTATAGTCGGTCAAGCCCGACCAAACCACATTGTTGACTGTAAATGTTTGGTACGAAAAAAATTATGAACGGCCCTCGTATAACTTGCTTTTCTTATTTATTCTTATGTGTGCAATAAATTATTATTATGATACTAAAAGTTATGTGAAATGTATCAATTTGTTCTGGAGGGTTATTTGGGAGTTAGAAAAACATTATGGACCGAACCACGCATAATTTCGAACAGGGGGCTTGTCCTATATTTATCTTAATATTTTTACGATATCCACGTATGGGACCTATAAGAAATAATGGACTATAAAATGACTTAGTTTTAAAAGTCATTCCATTCCGGCGGAACATTTTTGTGGGATCTATATGAAATGATGAACCGATCATAACCAATTTCAATAGACATCGTTCCCAAAACAATAGAACGCGTCAAATTTCCTTAAGATATTTTCAAAACAGCGATTTGTACTTTGCGAACAAGCTTTACATGGACAGAGGCACGGACATGCTTAAATCGACTCAGGAAATGATTCTGAGTCGAACGGCGTAGTTAAAAGTGGCGGTAGGACTATTTTTTTTCTGCCCGTTACAAATATCTGCACAAACGCATAATACCCCCACCATCTATAGGGGTGTAAAATATAAAAACTAAAACAAAATTACTTGCTACTTGAGGTCAAATTGTTGTTTTTATGCTGACACATTATTTTAATACCTGAGACAATAGAATTATATGGGATAAGACAATATTTTTGTAGACCAAAAAAATAATAATAACATGAAAACAGCAGTTATTGACGACCATCATGTCTGTAATAATGTGAAATTATTTTTCAAGCTGTTTCTTTTATTATTTTCATTAAATTTGGTTGGCAATCAGAGATATGAGTATTTCATGTGTTTTGCTATTGAGGAAAAATTACTTTAATAATAAATTAGAAATAAATTATTTTCATTTAATACACATGTTTTGGAATTAGATAGAACAGTGAGACCAAAGGAATCTTAACATATAATTTCCCTCTTAACTTTTTGTATCCTCCACCACCACAAGTGATCATTCCTTTATATGTAACGCCATTTCATTTGACATTCCATATAAAACTCAAACCCCATAAAGTATATATTCTTGCATACAATCAAAATTTGAGTCAATTAATCTATGTCCGTCTGACTGTCTGTTAGAAACATTATTACGCCAAAAATAATTATCCGATTTTCTAATAGTTCTAAGCAGTTTCTTATTTATATAATCAGCTTTATCGTTTATCAGCAAAAACGTTAAAGACCGATATCTGAAACAACCTCAAAATTTCGAAAGGAATTTTTTTTAACAAAACGAAACTGGATTTCAACAAAATTTAACATTTAAAATTTATAATATTCAGTTATATTTATAATATCACATCAATGGAAACAGAGTTATTGTCGGAAATATGAAATATAAATCTGTGTCTGATATGATTTTTAAGAAAATTTGCTGAAATTTGCCGCATACATTTATTATGATACGAAAATAAAGAAACAAATTTGTGATGTAGTCATTATTTAACGTAGCTCCCATATAAGGCCCCTTTTCGGAATATGGTTTATAGATAAAAAAAACTCTCAAATATGAACCGATTCTACTGAAATTTCAGACAGTTAATTTACTAATCGTCTTGAATTTATGTTGTTAATTCTATTAATATTGGTCCACACGTTTTATAAGAGCTGCAACTCCCATATAACGTCCCTTTCTAGTAAACAAGTTTTAGCTTATAACCCATATTAGGACCCTAATTTTTACATAATATTCATGGCGGAGAGTATCTAAGAATCGGCACAGCCAATTAGAGCATTATTAATTGTTTTGGTGGCAATAAACGAAATTATATATATAATAGCTTAATTATTGAACCGATTTTGTTGAAATTTTTATAGAATGATTTCAATATACACGAAAGTAAAATGTACTGTAATAAATTTCAGTAGGATCAGGCACAGAGGTGGTCATTTTACAAACAAATATTAATTATCGAATTGAGACTATTAAGGACGATCTCTATTATTATAGGACATATAGAATCAGGGGCAGTGGAAGCTCCGATGCAAAGCAAATATTAATTGCCAAATCTCAAAAGAACTTATAAAGCAAAAGTTCCTTCACAAGAAATAGTTTTACAGGACTAAGTGCCTCTACACTTAAAAGCTTGTCATTGCTTATTCTAAGTAGCAGGATTTACTTTATAATTGAATACGACATTATTTAATCATGTGTTTTCTCAAAATCTAAGTAACATAGACACAATGCCAACCCCATTTCACAGATTGGGATCAAAATCCGGCTTTTAATCACGTATATTAGTTGTTTACCTCTTACTTCACCAACAAATTTACTGAACAAACAAACATTCTCCCAAAAGTTCGAAGTGTTATTTAGACACCCCTAACAGGACCACAATGTAACAGCACGTATGCAATACTATCGATCTTAGAAGACTTGCATTTCTAGGACAAGTCATAGTTAGCTTCAGGTGACCCACATGCAATTCTTATGTGAAGTCAGTACGTAAAAGCGAGTTGTTCTTTGAAAGGTTATAATGTTGGCGAGTGGCAAAAAACCCCGGGACGGTAGTTCTCAGTAATGATTTGTGTATTTCAGTAGATGCCATCGGCACTCTTTCTAAGTTATTGCAGCTGTTATTTCTTCTTAGGAAAATTAAAGAGTCCATAGAAGGATTTTCAATCAATTCAACAATGTTAATAGAAATGGACGAATTGATCTCAAAAGATGGGCTGAAATAAAAAGATCATTAAGTCATTTCATTCAAAACATTTTATTTTTTAAAATAATTCTATAACATTTGAACCGTTAAAAAAATAATAACTGAATATGATTAAAGTTAAGATGTTTTCAACTTGACACGAATCACAGTTTTTTTAAATCGCCCGAAAAATTCGTTTATGAATTGAGACAAGAAAGATTTCGTATATAGAAGATTTTGTAAATCTTTATTAAAATAAGCACGTGAGCTGGTCAATTGCGGAGGTTCACCCTTTAAACCCTGACTTGATAGGGGCCTATACAGGTCTCGACCAACTTAAAAATCTATTAAATATCTGAAGCAGTTTGTAAGTTACAAAATGATTTCTAAAATATCGTTTTGAAATCACTGTGTATCGATCATGAAAATAACGAACTTAACCCCTCTCAATTATTGAATTTTATATATCTGAAGTTTTTCGGTCGTATTTACTTATTTGAGATGGTTTATAGTCCTAAGAAACATTTTATCATCCCTTATTGTCTCTTTAATTAATTCTCCGCCAATCAGTCTACACATCTAAATGCCATCAATATTATGGAATTAATGACAAAAACCTACATGAAGACATCAAGAAGCTTAAATTTTATTTTTATACTGATTATCTTTATTGTTGTTTTTATTATTTTAGATCTATTGCATGTCTGATTACGATGTTTCATCGATTGAACATGAAGCTTTATTAATTGTTGTGGCCTCAACATTTGGTAATGGTGATCCACCTGAAAATGGTGAGGTAAGTAAAATGGACTTAAATTACTATTAAAGTGAAATACCCTTAAAATAAAAACGCCTATATTGTAAATGTTACACTTACAGATACATAAATATATTCACACACACACACACACCCACAAAGGATTAATCTTAAATTGTTAAACGTTTTTTGTGGATTTTAATGTTATTTTTTGATTTTTCCCTTGTTAGTAACGTTTAGCACAAATCTTTCATTCCTCCTTTCATTTTCTGGGTTTCCTTTATTATAGTTATTCTCCCAGGATTTATATGCTATGAGAGTACAAGAATCAACTGAAAGTGGCCAAGATTCCAGGTAAGTGTTAAATGGTATTTTGTTGTTTTTTTATTTTCATCTTCCCATTTTATCATTTTACATTAAACATTCAGTTACATGAGACATACATCAACTAAATGCATATTTATGTTTATTTAAGATGAAGATACAAATGTATCTTGTATCTTGTATGTACTTAGATGTAAATTATTAAAAGCTATTAAGACAAAAACACTAACTTTTGTTGAGAGAAAGAGGTAATAGTTGTTTTATGTTATGCATTTTAATTATTTATAACTGTAAATTGCCGTTTAAAAGCCCAACGGGGGTTTCTATGGAAAAAACTTTTAGCAGAAAGTTTTTAAGTTCAACTTAAGTTCAATTTTTCTATCTCAAAACTTAAGTACAGACGGCTGTTACTTATGCACAAACACTGCCATCCAGATGTTTCCAATTTGCCATGTTATGATTTTTTAAATTTAAACTTTTGTAGGGCATTGAAGATTCTGCACATGATAATTTCCAAGTAAGTTGATGGTTACTATCCACTATTCAACAGAATCCATAAATAGGTTTTCTTGAAAATCCGCATCAATTCGAAAAGTTTGCGTCGTTTTTTACTTTAATCGAAAGACCTGTCGCTCTTGCTGATGTCTATTGTAAATTCTGAGAAGTAATGTCAGAAGCAGACTATTGAGGGGACCTTCCATTATCATTTTTAGGGCCTTTTTAAGAATCATGTCAAAAATATATCAAATAGTATCTAAGACACTTTGGCCCCTCCACTTAAAAGTTTGTAATATCTAATTCAATACGATACGTTACAGTAGAGGTAAGTTAGTGGGGCGTTATACTTGCATAATAGAACACGCCATTATTCAATCGAGAGTTTTCTCAAAATAACTTTAATTTCGTAATCAAAATGTCAATCAGTCATTTGCACTAATTAATATCTACATGAGTGCATATAAGAGTGTAACTCTGCTTCTAGTCCTATTTACCCTACAGGCTTCAGTTAAGCATTTCAATAGGATTTCGCAGTTCATGATGTGCTCCTATTTCATAATAGTTTAGCAATAGTTCAGTAGACATAAGGTAACTAACACTTGTGTTGTATGGGGATGAATTTCACTTTGGCCCCGCACCACCTTCTCATTACGATAAATAATATTCGCTCTAAGTGTGATGCTCTTTTGGGGAATTTTAACTTATCGTTATGGGATGAAAACGGGAAGAGTGATATTTTTAACAATTTAATTTTAAGAAGGAACCGCTAAGCATCGGAACTGCTACTAGGTTATGTAACTTCTATGTAAGTTTTCATAATCCAATTTGGAAACGCAAAATTTGTGGAGTCTCTGCGCAATACGAGTTTCAACTAAAGGGATCCCGTATATGTCAAATTAATTTCTCATTATATAAATGAAGATACTCGAAGAGAACTACGCTCGTTTTATGATGAAATTTGAATAACTCATCCTTTGATTTCTTTTGAAGAATTTAAAGCTAAACAGCTTATTTAGTCGTCCTCATGTGGGTGTTTTAATAAAGACTTCAAAAGATAACCTATTCTGATATTTTCACCATTGAATAGCAACATCTTTGTCCACTCATTCTTGTTCGGACAATTGGTTCATAAATAGCTCTATGTAATTCTTTGAAGACCATATGCCAACTTTTTGCATCAATACCAAAGATGTTTTCAGGAGAAACAAAAGTTTGTAGAGATGGAAGGTTAACCACAGCGACAATAGAAAGTCGTCTTGTGGGACCTCTGGTTTAACTTTACGGAGTTCTGAGAACAGTTATTTTAATTCACAAATGACTTCATATTTCTTGGCAATATTGACTAAAGAATATCCGGTACACATTAATACCATTCTAGAGCAATAAGTATTTTGTACGATTTGATTGGTGTCGGCTTATTATATAGTTAAGAAATCAGACTGAGTTATAATTCGTCATTCATGATTTTTCCCAAAATAAAATATTGAACAAATTTTACTCATTCTCCGAATACTGTGTATTTGTTGAAAATTCTGTATTTGTCGAAAATTCTTCGACCTCAACATAGATATATTGTATGGGACTCAGAAACTTCCTGTGGAGTAAAAGAAGTGGAAAAAACAATTTCGTTGTTGTTACAGTGATGCTGTAGTTTGGGTTTCATCTTAAGGCAAAAAAACTTCCAGTTGATACAGTTGTTGACGTGTTTACAATATTTGTCTTTAGAAGAACCAACATCAGCTACTATAATTATACCCTACACTGCCATTAATAGTGGGGAATTATGTGTTTGTGTAGAAGTGTGTAATGGAAATAAAGATCTTCATATATTGAAAATTATCCGATTTTTTCAAAAGTAATGAGAAGATCTTGCTTCCTTGATATGTACAGGTACAATGTTTCTTTTTTTGGCGATCAGTTTAAATGTGATTATAGATTTTGAACACACAGATTATAGAATCACTTGATATTAAACATATCGAAACTTATGAACACAAATTAGAACAAAACATTACTGATTTTTTCCTCAAGTTATATATTTTATTAAAATTTAAAGTTTGAAGGAATATAACTTCAGAGATTCAGAATGGGTTAAGAACATTTTACTTCCACAAGAAATTTACAAGTGTTTACTTTTCCTCCATATATACTTTTAGAATTATTTGATCCACTTTTTGAACACTTTTTCAAATTGAGTTAATATGTTTTCAAAAATTGGTTAACTGGCTGGACAGACAGACGGACAGACATTGGTAAATCGATATCAAATCAGATTCTGAGTTGATTGTGATTCTGAATATTTTTGAATAAAGTATTAAGTTTATTTAAATAGCCATATTATTGATTTGTAGTCCTTTTTTTGTTTCTAACCCACATTCTCTATTTATCCATTTAACTAAATTTTAGCCCAGTTTTGTTATTTAAGCGATTTTCCTCAAAAAGCCAAAAATTTTAATTATAATTTCTTTAGCATATTTTTGTATGTAAATTAAGGTTTAAATGTTTTTTCCACATTTATGTATTATTCATATTTACATACACATAATTATGTATGTATATGTATTATTCATACATGTATGTTGTGATATTCTCATGTTATCTTTATTGTTAACATTTATTGTTATTATATTTTTCTTCTTTTTTTCTCATTGTTGTTGTCGGTATAACAACAACAACAGCAAAAAAGGCAAAAATTCCCCATTTATGGTTAAAATGGTTGTCAAACATGTCATACGGAAATTCCCTGTCAGTATTATATCGAAATAACAATAATAACAACAAATACGCAGGAAGAACACTAAAAAAAGAACAATAATAACAATAAACGTATAAAATTTAGCCGGAAAAAAGTTTATAATTTGTTAACGGAAATTAGAGGGGACAAAAAGAAAACATATTTGACTTATATTTGTATTTGTTTGTAACAAAATTTCTAAATTGCAGTAAAATAAACATAAAAATATTTTATGTAATTAAAATTGTTGACATATTTGCGTGATGTTGCTTTTAATGAATTTAGAAGAAATTATTAGCTTATTGTAAGGAGTGAGATCGAGAAATTCTTAACACACTTTTTTCATTAAAACTTTTAACTCAGGTATTATTTTATAAATGAATATATTGATAATCTGGTTAAAATCAGTGAATAGATAAAAGTGTGAACTAAAATTATAAGATATTTTCAACAAAACCCAACTTGGTCCTACAAAAAATTGGCCAAACATAATTTGCCCGTTAAAGAAAACCTGGTTCAGGTAGATGGAATAGTCCACATCATGTTTTTGAAGCCAAACAATATAAAGGATTTTCAAAAAAGCTACCGACACATCCGATATTAAAGCAGCCCAGTTAGCTTAGTGGTCGATTCAATTGCTACGAAAAGTTAAAGCCAATGCCGGTATGTCATTGCCATACAAGGCTCAAAAAGTTTCTGGCAGGTAAAAAATTAGGAGACCCTAATCAGAGTACGAAAATTTAAGTCAAGATTTCTAAAAAATCTTGCTTTATAGTGTATGACTTAATGTATGTTCTTGCAGACTTTTAGAAATTTCCTGGTCAAAAATTTCATGTTGCTTATGCTCAAGGGAATGCTGAAGAAAATTTTAGGACCCAAAACCAAGTTTACCAAAATATTCTGGGTATGGCAAGCATACCCAACGGGCTCTATAAATGCCGAAGGAATGTTCACAAAAATCCTACTTCCATTCATAAGATTTCATAATGTGTCCACTTATGTTTGGCCGGATTTCAAACTGCTCTATTTTATGCTCTAAATTAGGGCCAGTGCAAAGATATTGTTATCTTGTTAGAAGAGAATTAAAGAGCATGAAAAAGGTGTCCAAAAGTATGGCCTCCTGATCGAGCAAAATGACAGAAAGCATTATAGAAACGTTAATGAAAGGGTTTCCGAAAATGGTTCAAGATTTCATCACTAGTGAAGAATAAAAAAGTAATAAAACTGTACATTTATTGGTTTCGTTTTTATAAATATACATGTATGTTAAGATTTTTTTGAATTCACTCCTTAGATATTCTCAAAGTTTGGGAATTAAAATGAAAAGTAAATAATTAACAAACTGAAAAGGGTGCAATTTGTTAAAAATTATTTTATAAAAATATAAAATTTTTAATTATTTATAACAGAGTGATTATCGTAGCATAAATGATCCAAACAGCTTTTTGTAGAATATTCAACGATATCTCAATAAGATCTAATTTATTGAGAACTTTAATTTTTTGCAAATTGACTTGGTTAGTGGATGACCCTTTAAAGTAAATCATCTCTGGTATGTGGGTTTTAGTAATGTTATTGTTACCTTAATAATGTAATTGGAGGAGGATATTTAAAATTCGACATGGCTAAATATAGTCTTATTATTAGTTATAACCTTCACCACCATAGGTGGTTGGGGTATTATACGTTTGTGCTGATATTTGTAACATACAGAATAAATGGTTTAAGTATACCTTTCGATTCATAATCACTTCCTTGGTTGATTTCGTGATGTCCATTCGTCTGTCTGTCTAACCAGCTGATTGTCAACACTTTACAGGTTGCAATTTTTGAGACTCTTTATGATGTTTGATACTTGTTATTTTTTGGGTCAAGAACGAAGCTTATTGAAATTGGTTATATTTGGTTCAAAATTTCAGGTAGCTCCCATACAAAAGTCGTCCCAGAAAGGGGCTTTAAGGATATTAAATATTATTGAACGAAATTCATCACAAATAAATTATAAGTCGATGTGCCAAGTTATAGGAGGATCGGTCTATTACTTTTTATATGTCTCGTACAAGCTTCCCTCCAAATATCACTTTGATGAGCATAAATCGCACATTTACGTTGGTATTGAAATAATAACTCAAATTAAGGTGAATGCGATCTAAAATCGATGTAAGAAATTATATGAAATTTTATTAAATGAAAGAAATCTTGATCGCATTTGATCACAAAACAGAGGAGGATAATTCATAAATTTTTCAGAGCTGTCAATTACAACAAACAATGTGGTGTAGGGTGTTACATTGTCGGGTAACATTTGTATTATATAAATTTGACTACTTTTTTCTCTGCAACCAAATTGTGACAAAATATATGTATGTATTATATAAAATGTATTAAATAATAATAAAAAATATTTTTATTAAAAAAAGATTTTTTGCATACACATGCAATGTAATTTCAACGACTATTAAATATTAGATTTATCCGAAATAGTTATAAATAAAAATGTTTAAAAAAACAGGGTAACAGAAAATTTGATATTATTTGATGCAGCTGTTTTTCTTAGGGACAAATGTTGAGAGGACTTTAATTTTTTTAGTGAAAAAAAATGTCTTCAAGTCATTCAATTATTCAATTTAAAATGAAGTGATGGCATTTCGAGAACCGAACTTTGATTTAATGTATCCTATTTCAACACTTATAATGGTGGACTGTATGAAACAAAATAACTTCTATTTCAATATGAATATCTTGTAAACTTAAATATAAGACAAGAGTATTGAAAAATTGTAACAAATATTGATTTTATTTGATTTTTATTGATTTCATAAGTTATTCCGAACAAAATTTGAAAATTCTCCTGGTCGTCAGTGTTGTGTAATTCTTTGAATATTGAAAATTTTGCATTTCTTCATCTACCAAAGGATGATCAGTGAGTATCGCCATTCGCCAGATTTGGGTTTTGAAGTTGTCCCAGATGTCGGTCTATAACTTTTCTTCTAGTGAACCAGTTATAGTAGCTTTAAGTAGCGAATTATTATGGATTATAATACATTGTTCAGGTCAATATTCATTTATCTCGGACGTTTGATGAGTGTTATTGAAACAGACAATCGGACAAAATAATGTAGAAGTGAACTAAGAGATGATATTTATAAGGACTTCGAAGATTATTGTTTTATACAAGGAATAAAATCGTAATATCATCCTCACTGCTCAAAGTGGTGGAGGGTATAAAATCGTATATTTTTTGAACTATAAACTTCACGAAATCATGGACTTAAGTGAACTGTAGTACTGTTCTTGCTCCAGATAATAACTAGAGTAAATAATTAGCTGAAGGCTTTATCGTTAGTCAAAAAAGAAACATTTTGCTATACGTATGATTAATATTAAAAATGGGACCATAACAATTATTACTTATACGCAACTTAATCACATAGTAAAATTACTTTTTTATATTAAATTTGATTTGCATCAAGTTACTTTTTTAAAACATGTCCAATTAATATGTTTAATGTCAAACAAAGAAATTAATATATTGTTAATTTGATTAGAATGAGTGATCACATAACTTTGCCCTACAAATAGAAGGCCAAGCATTCAAAGGTCTGGCGTCAAATTGTTTCTAGTATTATTAAACAATAACGGGAGAACTTGTCCGTTCATTGAAAACCTGTTTCAGGTAGAAGAAGGTAGAAGACATGATGCTTCTAGAGCTAAAATTTAGAAATCAATTTCAAAAGAGCTCCTAACACATCCAATAGAAAATCAACCCGGTTAAAGCTAATACAAGTTTAAAAACATACAAGCCTCAATGAGTTCCTGGTGTGAACACTGCTAAAAATGAAGTAGCCCAAAGCAAAGCACTAAAAAGCTGCTGCATATTGAATGACGAAATGTATGTTGTGGCAGATTATTTATATTGCTAATGCTCGAGAGAACGTTGAAGATGAGTTAAGCATCCAAAATCAGTCAATAATTCCCAAAAATTTCTTGATGTGTCAAGTAATCTGCAGTTGCGGCAAAAGAAGCCAATTATTTGTTACAACGGGCTTTATGGAGTCTTAAATAATAATTTCTTATTCACTACTCGTAGCGATGAAGGGTATATAATCACATAACTTTTTGAGTTATCAACTATGATGGATTTTTATTCATAAGTTCATTAAATTTGCTTGAAAACTTTTCTTGCTTCAGATATTTATCAGAGAAAACATGGAGCTGATTAAAATAGGTTTAACTATTTAACATATTTGAAAAAAATGAATAAATGGTTTGCGATACGTATGAGTTATATTCAACAAATGGACGAAATAGTAATTACTCATGCGTATCGGTGTAACAATTATTTTTTACACGTTTACATTTGACTTCTAAACTGAAAAATATGTGAAAACTTGAGTCTGCTAAAACTGAGATTTTAACAGTTTTTCAATTCCTCTATTCAGTAAACTGAAAACTGCTCTCGGAATCGATGATGGAATTTCCCATATAAATTATTTTATATTTGGTTTAAATATAGTTTTAATTAATTATTAATTATTATTTAATTATGACCGGAAGTGTCCAAATTTAGAATATTATGAATCTGCTCCATTAGGACTATAAGATCAAAAATCGAAATATCTGTTTGAAAGTTACAGATTTATTACCATTATAACCTCAAATAACTGTGTATGAGGGGAAGTTTTAGACACAGTAAAAAGAATGTTATCAAACCTAAAAATATATCGTTTTAGAATCATTTATTCGTTCGATATAATGATGTCTGTTCGCCTGTCTGGTAGTATGGCTGTATGAAAAGCAGTAACGGCGTAAACTTTTTCAATAAAGTTAAGTGTTGATGCATTTTTTGAACCAACAACCAAACATAATGAAATAAGTGATAATTGCTTCAATGTCTAAGCAAGTTTCCAAGCAAATTTCCACTAAGAATCGACTCTGAAGCTCATGAAATCACTACGTCAATTGAAATCCATGATAAATTATCTATTATTCTAATACAAAGACTCCCCGGAGTTAGATTTTTAGGACATAAAAGTCCCAAAAATTTAAAACAATTTTAACGAAATTTGGCACAAAAGACTCGGTCCATTATTTGTCTTACCTCCTTTCGAATATCATTTTCAAGTAATAATATTTGTTCAAATTAAGATAAATAAAGACTAAAATTGACGTTCGAAAATTTCGGTAATTCTACAATGTTCAGTGCATAATTTTTCATGCCTTCGATATGGTCTAGAGCACTTTTTCGCCGATTTGGAATAATTAATATTCTCTTACTTGTTTTTTATGAGACTCTGGACATTATCCAAGATTTGTCTTCATACAAGGCTCAAAAGCTTTCTGACAAAGACGCTGCTTTAAATTAAGGTCAAAAACAAAGCACGGAAATTGAAGTCAAGTTTTTTAGAAATATATTTTTGCTGCATAATGGATAATGAAACGTATGTTCAGGCAGATTTTTCCCAACTTACTGGTCAATTGCATCTTGCTAATGCTCGAGTTAAAAAAAAAGAAAAGTTTAGGACTTGTTCTGACTTGTTTTCTTAAAGGTATGTTTACATAAAAAGCATAAAATTTTATTCAAGAAGTCTATAGGGTTAAGACCAGGCCCCTCCTGAATTTTAACCTTTTTGCATCAAAATTGTTCAACCTACATATTCTAAAATTCCAGAGCCTGAGGCTTTAAACAAAATACAGACACTTTAATCCTTAATTAATTAAAATTCTATTACTTTTCACCAAAAATTCGTTAAAAATTAAATTTTAATACCGTTACACCCTTTAAATATTATCGCGATTATGACATGTTTTATGTGAATTATACTAAACGGAAATTTCATATATAAAAAAATCAAAAAATATTCACATATTTTTTTATAAAATGCCAAAGGCGAAAAAACAACAACAACAACAAAAGGATACAATTTCAAAATCACAACAAACAACCCCAAAAAAAGACTACAAAAAAATGTTTGATAACATTAACATTATTATACAACAATATTGACATAATAGCGATAACAACAAAAATTATTATGTAGTTTAAACAATAAACAAAAATTCATAAATATTAGCACTAACATTTCAACACATGTTGATGTGAAAAAAAATAAATAAAATAAAATAAAATAATTAATTTTTAAACTGAACTAAAAGTTATCATGACATTAAATTATAAATATGACTAGCAGACCCGATAAACTTCGTTTTGTTCATAAAACAAATGTTAGGGCGTGGCTGGCCCTAGTTCCTTGAGAAAGTAGTTGGGACTAAATTTTAGAACTCTCGCTGTTATAGTTCTTTAGATATTCGATAATTATATATGCATGGGATGTGCCCCTCTCCATCGTCCTATCAGAATTTTTATAGCCTGAGTTACTTTCGAGTATATTAGGATTATTCTGTGAAAATTTCACTAAAATTGGCCCAGCTGTTTTGAGTCTATACGCTACATACATACCTACATACATGCATACATACATACATACATACATACATACATACATACATACATACATACATACATCCTACTTTACACATAGATAGATAAATGGGAAAGGAAATAAACTTATTTTTTACCCTACACCACCGTAGGTGGTTGTGGTATCATGCGATTTTTGTAGCAGTCATTTACAACCAACTCTATGGTGTAGGGAAAATAATGGATCGACCCTCGTACAATTTCGCATAGAAGTTTTGGCTTATATTTATCTTATTTTGACAAAATATTTTTACAATTGTCAGTTATATGTGCGATTTGTTTAGAAGGGAGTTTGTATGGGTGCTATGAGAAATAATGGACTGATTCTCGTGTAATTTTGCACATCGTTTTAGTATAAAATAGCACCTTTTTCGCAAAATTTAGTTAAAGTCGTTTTATATTTAGGAATTTTATTAACTATAAACTCCATTCTGAGGGGACATTTATGTGAGACTTATATGAAATAATGGATCCATCATAACCAATTTCAATACGCATTGTCCTTGGGGCAAATAATAGTGCGTGCTAAATTTCATTAGCGTATCTTCAAAACTGCGGCCTGTATTCGCGAACAATCTTTACGTGAACAGCCAGCCGGACTGACAGACGAACATGTTTAAATTGTATCAGGAAGTTATTCAAATTCTAAATAGTGGACTTTCTTTTTTCCTGTTACAAACACACAATGTGAATAAAAAGGCAGGTCGTAATTTTAAGGATATTTTGATGAAGTTTGACATATATCTTTTGACCCAAGGACTACGTCAATTGAAATCGGTGATAAATTGTCCATTTTTCCAATACAAACATCGGTACAAATGCAAAATGCCCATAGTAGTGGGGGCATAGGGTATACAAATAGTGCAACACACAACTTTTGACTCAGAATCATTTTTTTAGTCGATTTAACGATGTCCGTCCGGCATGTGAACGTTGTGAACACTTACAGGTTGCAATTTTTGTGATATATTAAGTCCTAA
The DNA here is from genome assembly GCA_004302925.2 of Cochliomyia hominivorax. Taxonomy (NCBI): domain Eukaryota; kingdom Metazoa; phylum Arthropoda; class Insecta; order Diptera; family Calliphoridae; genus Cochliomyia; species Cochliomyia hominivorax. Next base: position 40,467,107 of record PYHX02000158.1, read on the forward strand.
ATATGAAGCGATATGCATGAAGTTCAACACAAATAAGTCTTATAGTACTTTAAATCGATGTGCCAAATTATTCGAGGGTCGGTCCATTACTTCTCATAGGTAAGCAAATATAACTTTGATGGGCACAAATCGCTCATATACGTTGGTATTGAAATAAGAACAACTCAAATTAAGATAAATACGATCTAAAATCGATGTTCGAAATTATACGAGGGTCGGCTCATCATTTTTCTAGTTCCGATATAACCCCCAGAAAGAAATCCTTCTCAAACGCATACAATTTATAGCAAATTATACCAGGGTCAAAGGGTATTACCTAGTCGGGCTTGACCGACTATAATTTTTTAATTAATGAATTTTTTTTACAAATTTATTAAATTTTTTGCTTAAACATTTTCGACAAGTTTCCTTAAGTTTACAAACTCAAGTGTTACGAGATGTGAAGTGAAGTTTTTCTTCAGTGACTCAACAGAATGTTTAAGATGTCAATAATTGATGTATTGAAAACGAACAGAGATTGTTGAAAACTGAAATCAATCATCATTGAGTAGAGTTGAGTTTATAAATGATTTTCTGTATTTCCTATCATTCAATCAAATACAAGTATTACACACATACATACATAAGTAAATATAGACATATGTATGTGTTTACCATGAAACACACTTCATTACCCACTTAATGGCTCAATACGGTTTCCAGAAAGTGAACATTTCGGAACATGAACAACGTTTATTTGTTCATTTACTTACTTGAGGTATTAATTTGAACTTATATTTGTGTGAGGGTGTGTGTGTGTGTGTTTGTATTTGCTTAAATGTATGTTTAAATGTGTGTTACATGTATTTAAGTGGGTGGAATTAATGACAGACATTTAAATTATGAAAAAATAAATTAATCATGAAATTTCATCCTTATTTGGTGTAATAATTGAGAGATGTAAATGATTTAATAGTCCTGAACGGTAAATGGAAGGGGAAGTGTTAAAGATCAAATATAGATTTAGAGTTATTTAGATTTAACTGTTTAGTGTGATGAAAATTATATTTAGAAAATTAAAAATATTTATAATTTGATCAGCAGATCCAAATTTTGTCTGTGCAGTTTTATTCAATATTTCAATTCGTTATTGTTTCAAACTTTTCCAGAAAAGGATCATGTATAGATTGATCTTTGTGAAATTAGTTGCATATATTGATGACAGTTGGACAATGAACTGAATTTCGAGAGAATTGATCCGTATTTAAAAACTCTATAGGCCGCAATTTTTTAGATATCTTGATGAAATTTGGAATACAAGTATTATTATTTTAGACTCATTTTGGAATCCATGTCCAATACTTCGGGTACCTCCCATACAAATATCCTCCCGAAATGTGGTTTTACGCTCATAAAAGTCCTAAATAAAAAGCAATTTTAACGACCAAAATAAGTATTATGATATTCTAAAATGATAAGCCAAGTTATGCAGGGGTCGGTCCATTACTTCTCATAGATCCAATACAAGTTCCCTTCCCAATGTCACTTTAAAGATCATAAATTTCACAGAAATCGATGTGCAAAATTTTATGAGGGTCGGTTCATCATTTTTTAGGTCCATATAAACCACCATAAAAATTCTTTTTAAAACTCCCCAATTTCACATAAATGTTAGTTCATCAAAATGAACACACACCAACACTGTGGTGTAGAGTACTACATAGTCGGGCTTGACCGATTTTTTGATCCGATTTCGATAATAATATAATACGTAAAGCCAATTCAATTTATGAAAAAATAGAAAACTTTCCCTTGATTTTTTTTGTGATTGTCTCAGGCAACGGTCTATAAGATTTAGTTCCTGGACCGATATAGCAGATATTATAGAGAAAACTGTTAAGGATAATAACAAAAATTCTGGCTTAATTTCGGGCAATTATTCAATGTTCCAACAGACAGAGAGGCATGGTTAAATTGATTTGGATTTTGATATAATAATACAATATATATACACTTTATAGGGTCTCGGATTCTTCTTTCTTGGAATTACACACGGAATGACAATTGTGATGGTAAAGGGTATAAGAAGAATAACTTACTTATCGGTGATCTATAAGAAAATTTTGACTATTAAAAAGCTAAAATCTGGAATAAAATCTTAAAGTCAACTTTCAGGTTGTTAAAGGACTATAAAATATCGGAAATATGTTTTTTTTTTTTTATAACCTAGCAACCAAAGGTCCATGTAATCCACTGTAATATTATTAAGTGTTTGGCTATCGGTTAGAGCTCACTTGATTTCTGATTTAATACAGTTTCAGAATATATTGGCTTTTTATACACTTCATTATATCATATGTCCCTCTGTCCATCTGTTGGAAGCATTCGCAAGTCTACAATAATGAATCGATTCTAGCAAAAATTTGCTTACAAGTTCTCTTTAGTTTGCTATTTTAAAAAAGGCAAATTTATGTTACATAGAAAAAATGTTCTAGACCGATATCGGAGGCAACCTCATAATTCAGAAGAAAAAAGTTTTCTCAAATTTGATTGGATTTTAACTAAATTTATTTATAAAATAAATCTGTGTATACTTCGTCACTGTAGCAGAAATCAATAAAATCGGAACAGTACAAAGAATGTTTTAGGGTCAAATATATAAAAATTTTGATACAGTCCAAAATCGGTTTGCTTAAAAGTCTCAATTTAAAAAATAATTTGCTGGAATTTGAAAATTACATTAATTTTGATATTTCAGACCCAAAAAAATAAATTGTGTTCGGGCTTTTATTTGATCAAGTTCCTATATAACGCCTCTTTCTTCAATATTATTTTGAAAATCGTTTTAGATTAACTTTTCATTTTTACCAATTTAAGTTAAATTCCCGATAACTTGTTTTAGTTTATAAATTAATTTAAACCAACTGAAATTTGAACCATTGAAATCCAAAAAAATTGTTTTGCTAACAATCTGCAATATATGTAACTGATTCCATGAATTTTGGTTATAACTCCCTATCCAAAAGAGGGTTTACAACTTTAGCTATTGAAATTCATAGTTATTATTCCAAACTGTTTTGAATGTATTATACTTATTTGAAGAATATTTTGTTTACATTTTGATGTAGTTTCTACTTGAAGCACCTTTCCGGAAAGTGTTTCAAGCATAAATAACTTTAAAAAACATTCAAAACTGTTACCAGAAATATGGACAAATTTAGTGATAAACGATAACGTATGGCAACCGATTTTCAGTTTGCATTGTCAACAGACAAATCATCTGAAAAAAACATATTATGTCTGGCTACCAAAGCCGCGACACCAAGAGCAATATTTGATTTAATTCCTTGTTAAAGATGTACCTCAATTATTTCTTGTTGTAAGTTTAATAAATTTGTACTTGATAACTGAAGAAGTATAACCCAATTCTTAAAATTAAAAAAAAATCCTACCTTTTAATTAAAAAAACAGGTGCGTAAAATACACTAGGCAACAAGAAAAACACAGTTGCCAAAAATATTTTCTATTTGGCAACTGATATTGACAATTTTAGTTGCCAGTTGCCATCTATAATATAAATTTGGCAACTGATATCGCAACTGAAGTTTGGTAAATAATGCCTCAACACAATTTGTTAATATAATTAACTAGCTAAAACCCGGTAGGCTTTGCCTCCATTATACATTTTATGAATGAAAAGGCGATTCATAAAATTTTATAACAGCAGTTTCCTTAAATATCTCATCGGTCCAAGTATTTTTCCAGGTATAGTTCCTTAAGAAATTGTTAAGTACTAAATTTCAAAACCCCCGTTGAAACGACTGTTTAGAACAATTAATATTTGCTAATTATTGTATATTTATCTCGCTCCCAGATTTTATCCGTCCTACATTATGTCCAGTAAAGTTGGGATCGAATTTTGTATTAAATTTGGGTTTGTGTGAGAGGAACCTCTTCCCCCTGACCCTATCCATCCGATATTTTGTACAGTAGAGCCAGTTCCTAGAGAAACGGATTGTGACCGCATTTTTAACCTTCGCTGTAATAGTTCTTTAGATAACCTATAATTAATATTTGGAGTAACCTCTCTTGGTCCTATTCTGCCTACATTTTAAGCAGTAAAAAAAGATCTTTGCAAAGTAATTCGAACCAATTTCAATTCTTCCACTTTTACAGTTCTTTAGATATTCGATAATTAACATTTGCTTTATATGGAAGCACTTTTCTTTCTTGAATCCTACCCGTCCTATATTTTGATCAGTAAAAACAAATTCTTGAGAAAGTGATTGTGAAAATTTGAGAACTATTGTTGTATGAGGACTTCCCCTTTCTCTGATCCTAGCCGTCTCACATTTTGTCTTGTAAAAGGTCTTGGAAAAAATACTGGGTGCCAAATTCGATAATTCTCGCTATTAAAAGTTCTTTTGATATTCGATGATCAAATTTGCACTCTAAGGGGGATATATAGTTCTCCCCCTGGTTTTATCCGCCCCAAAATCTCGATGAAGTGATTCTTTTGATATCGAAATTATTTATAGTCTTTGTTAATTTCGGGTATATAGGAATCTATAAATAAGACATAAAATAGTATTTTCTGTCGAAAACCAACAAATATTTATGTAGAAATTATCTGGTCCAGACAACAATACATTCATATATTATATCATATTTCTTTATATAACAAAATAAGAGCAAATGAGTGCTCCCAGTTAAATTTTAATTGTTGTGTTTGATTCATCTTCCTTCTCTTATAAATTGAATTTCAGGATTTTTTTTTTTTAAATTTGCTGAATATTCTTCCTTTTTCTCCAAAACTCTCATTATTAACATGAATTTGATTATTACAATTTTTATTTTTTAAACGTGATGATGAATTGTGTGGTATTTAAGTCATTTACGAAAATTCTTGATTAACTTTTTTTTGTGAGGAGATTTATTTATTATATGTTTAGGATTATTTGTTTCTTTTGGAGTAAATTAGATTAATGACTAATGAAAATCACCTTCTTGTAACTATAATGACAGTTTGGTACACAATCGCTTTTTTTGTGTTGGGAGGCCAATCAAGCAAAAGATTTTAAACATTTGTTGGGGAACATGAATTGGAATAAGAATAAAGATTACTAAAGTACAAGCGAACAGTGGTTTAAAAAATGATTTTTTGTATCTCAAAAAAATGTATCTGTTTATAGATGATATGCTTTCGAGTTGATCTAAAAAAAATAAAATGTCGCCACAATGAGTCCAAATCGAGTCTTTGGGAATAATTCTGTTTAAATTTTTCAATCATTTGAAATTTTTAATAAATTTTTTTATGATTAAAGCTGAAGTGGTTTCGAGTTGTTTTGGAAAAGTAAAATGATCACACTGTCATCGCAAGGCCGGAAAACACTTTTAGAGCGTTTACCTCACTTTGCAAACGTAACGAAAAAATTAGCAAATAAGAATGTATAGTCGATCAAGTCCAGCTAACTAATACATTTACACCACATAAATTTTGATTACGAAAAATTTATGAACCACCCTCGTATATTTTGGTTTTATTAATATATTCCTACGTCTGCTGTACATTATTGTGACGCCAAGATTTATGTTAAATTTATGCGTTTTAAAAAATTTTTTTGCTGGGGTGTCATATTGGGGCTACAAAAAAATATAAACCGACCCTCGTATAATTTTACACATTGATTGCTGCTTAAATTTATCTTAATTTGCCCAATTATTATTACAATACCAACGTTTACGTGAGATTTTTGACTTTAAAAGGATATTTGAGCCACCCAGCAGCCGTACAGACAGACGGTCATCGTTAAATCGATTTAGAAAGTGATTCTGGTACAACGGTATGCTTATGGATGAGTGTAACACATTATTTTTCCAAACCCCAACCACCTCTTTGTGTCATATTTAAGAAAAACATTTATATGTTGTATATGTTTGAGAGTATAAGTGATTGTCTATGTACGAAACTTAAGCACTTACTCATTTCGTATTTGTGGTAGAGGGTATTCAGTAATGCAGCGCAGCCGAATATAGCAAAATCGTCTAAAGTTTTCATAAAATTCTAATACAGAGGAGTGGAAAATGGTAAATTTCTCTAATGAAAAAAACTACTAATTCTGACGACCCAGACTCATACTCATGTTATTTTGCACGATTTAAAGATCAAATGATGTTCAGATGTCAAAACGTAATTTCAGCGGTGGCAGCATTTTCTGATTTTGACAAATCTAAAAATCTGTTTTGTTCCATCCCAAAGTTAATATTTTATTCATAACGAATTA
>PYHX02000158.1:40473469-40510261 GCA_004302925.2 Cochliomyia hominivorax
AACAACAACAACAGCAAAAAGGCAAAAATCCCCATTTATGGTTAAAATGGTTGTCAACATGTCATACGGAAATTCCTGTCAGTATTATATCGAAATAACAAAATAACAACAAATACGCAGAAGAACACTAAAAAAGAACAATATAACATATAACGTATAAAATTTAGCCGGAAAAAAGTTTATAATTGTTAACGGAAATTAGAGGGGACAAAAAGAAACATATTTGACTTATATTTGTATTTGTTTGTAACAAAATTTCTAAATTGCAGTAAAATAAACATAAAATATTTTATGTATTAAAATTGTTGACATATTTGCGTGATGTTGCTTTTAATGAATTTAGAAGAATTAATTTAGCTTTATTGTAAGGAGTGAGATCGAGAAATTCTTACACACTTTTTTCATTAAAACTTTTAACTCAGGTATTATTTTATAATGAATATATTGATAATCTGGTTAAATCAGTGAATAGATAAAAGTGTGAACTAAAATTATAAGATATTTTCAAACAAAACCCAACTTGGTCCTACAAAAAAATTGGCCAAACATAATTTGCCCGTTAAAGAAAACCTGGTTCAGGTAGATGGAATAGTCCACATCATGTTTTTGAAGCCAAACAATATAAGGATTTTCAAAAAAGCTACCGACACATCCGATATTAAAGCAGCCCAGTTAGCTTAGTGGTCGATTCAATTGCTACGAAAAGTTAAAGCCAATGCCGGTATGTCATTGCCATACAAGGCTCAAAAAGTTTCTGGCAGGTAAAAAATTAGGAGACCCTAATCAGAGTACGAAAATTTAAGTCAAGATTTCTAAAAAAATCTTGCTTTATAGTGTATGACTTAATGTATGTTCTTGCAGACTTTTAGAAATTTCCTGGTCAAAAATTTCATGTTGCTTATGCTCAAGGGAATGCTGAAGAAAATTTTAGGACCCAAAACCAAGTTTACCAAAATATTCTGGGTATGGCAAGCATACCCAACGGGCTCTATAAATGCCGAAGGAATGTTCACAAAAATCCTACTTCCATTCATAAGATTTCATAATGTGTCCACTTATGTTTGGCCGGATTTCAAACTGCTCTATTTTATGCTCTAAATTAGGGCCAGTGCAAAGATATTGTTATCTTGTTAGAAGAGAATTAAAGTGCATGAAAATGGTGTCCAAAAGTATGGCCTCCTGATCGAGCAAATGACAGAAAGCATTATAGAAACGTTAATGAAAGGGTTCCGAAAATGGTTCAAGATTTCATCACTAGTGAAGAATAAAAAAAGTAATAAAACTGTACATTTATTGGTTCGTTTTTATAAATATACATGTATGTTAAGATTTTTTGAATTCACTCCTTAGATATTCTCAAAGTTTGGGAATTAAAATGAAAAGTAAATAATTAACAAACTAAAAAGGGTGCAATTTGTTAAAATTATTTTATAAGAATATAAAATTTTTAATTATTTGTAACAGAGTGATTATCGTAGCATAAATGATCCAAACAGCTTTTGTAGAATATTCAACGATATCTCAATAAGATCTAATTTATTGAGAGCTGGGGCATTTTGCAAATTTACTTGGTTAGTGGATGACCTTCCAAATTAATCATTTCAGGTATGTGGGTTTTAGTAATGCTGAATAATGTAATTGGAGGGGGATATTTAAAACTCGACATGGCTAAATATAGTCTTATTATTAGTTATAACCTTCACCACCGTAGTTGGTTGGGGTATTATGCGTTTATGCTGATATTTGTAACATACAGACGAAACGGTGTAAGTATACCTATCGATTCATAATCACTTCTTTGGTCGATTTCGCGTGTCCATGTAAACGTTTTTGAACAATTTACAGGTTGCAATTTTTGAGACTCTTTATGTTGTTTGATACTTGTTATTTTTTGGGTCAAGAACGAAGCTTATTGAAATTGGTTATATTTGGTTCAAAATTTCAGGTAGCTCCCATACAAAAGTCGTGCCAGAAAGGGGCTGTAAGGATATTAAAATTTGAACGAAATTCAACACAAATAAATTACAAGTCGATGTGCCAAGTTATAGGAGGGTCGGTATATTACTTCTTATATGTGTCGTACAAGCTTCCCTCCAAATATCACGTTGATGAGCATAAATCGCACATCAACGATGGTATTGAAATAATAACTCAAATTGAGATAAATACGATCTAAAATCGATGTACGAAATTATATGAAATATTATTGATCACAAAATGGAGGAGGATAATTCATAAATTTTTATAGCTGTTAATTACAACCAACAATGTGATGTAGGGTATTACATTGTCGGGTAACATTTGTTTTATATAAATTTGACTACTTTTTTCTCTGCTACCAAATTGTGACAAAATATATGTATGTATGTATGTATGTATGTATGTATGTATGTATGTATGTATTATATAAAATGTAGTAAATAATAATAAAAAATATTTTTATTAAAAAAAGATATTTTGCATACATATGCAATGTAATTTTAACAACTATTAAATATCAGATTTATCCGAAATAGTTATAAATAAAAATATTAAAAAAAACAGGGTAACAGAAAATTTTATATTATTTGAAGCAGCTTCTTTCCTTAAGGACGACTGTTGACAGGATTTAAACTTTCTATAACTTTTCTTCTAGTGAACCAGTTAAAGTACCTTTAAGTAGTGAATTATTCTGGATTATAATACATTGTTCAGGTCAATATTCATTTATCTCGGACGATTGATGTGTTTTATTGAAACAGACAATCAGACAAAATAATGTAGAAGTGAACTAAGAGATGATCTTTATAAGGACTTCGAAGATTATTGTTTTATACAAAGAATGAAATCGTAATATCATCCTCACTGCTGGAAGTGGTGGAGGGTATAAAATCGTATATTTTTTAACTATAAACTTCACGAAATCATGGACTTAAGTAAACTGTAGCACTCTTCTTGCTCCAGATAATTACTGGAATATTTCTTCTTGCTTCAGTAATTATCTGGAGCAAGAAGAAATATTCGAAATAAATTTAGTTTAACTTTATAAAATATTCGAAAAAAATGAAATTTTCCAAGAAATATTTTGCTGTACGTATGAGCAATATTAAATATAGGATCAAAACAATTATTAATTATACGCAATCACATAGTATAATTACATTTCTTTTATAAATGGGTTGTGAAATCGAAAAGTCTTAACACACGTTTTTCATTAAAACTTTTAACCAAGAAAAATTTGATTTCTTTTCATCAAGTTATCTTTTCAAAACAGTTAATTTGTTTAATGTCTAACAAAAAAATAATTTATTGTTAATCTGATTAGAATGAGTGATCACATAGAAGTGCGTACTAAATTATTAAATATATTCAACAAAACCAAACTTTGTACTATAGATAGAAGTCCAAGCATTCAAAGGTCTGGCGTTACATTGCACGAAATTTATGTTGTGGCAGATTATTTATTTTGCTAATGCTCGAGAGAAAGTTGAAGATGAGTTAAGAATTCAAAATCAGTCAAAATTTTCCAAAAAGTTCTTGACATGTCAAGTAATTTGCAGTTGCGGCAAAAGAAGCCAATCATTTGTTACAATGGGCTTTATGGAGTTTTAAATAATAATTTCTTATTCACTACTCGTAGTGATGAAGGGTATATAATCACATAACTTTTTTAGTTATCAACTATAATGGATTTTTATTCATAAGTTCATTAAATTTGGTTGAAAAATCTCTTACCTTCAAATACTTATCAGAGAAAACATGGAGCTGATTAAAATAGTTTAAACTATTTAGCATATTCGAACAAAATGAAATTTACGAATAAATGGTTTGCGATACGTATGAGTAATATTCAACAAAAGGACAAAATAGTAATTACTCATACGTATCAGTGTAACAATTATTTTTTACACGTTAACATTTGCCTTCTAAACTGAAAAATATGTGAAAACTTGAGTCTGCTAAAACTGAGGTTTTAACATTTTTTCAATTCCACTATTCAGTAAACTGAAAACTGCTCTCGGAATCGATGATCGGGAATCGATGATTCCTACTTGTGGAATTAACCAATAGAATTATTTTCTATTGGATTTAAATGTAGCGAATCTGTATCATTTGTAATATTTTTATGACCGGAAGTGTCCAAATTTAGAATATTATGAATCTGCTCCATTAGGACCATAAGATCAAAGATGAAAGTTACAGATTTATTACCATTAAATTACCAATAACTGTGTATAGACACGGTTAAAAGAATGTTATCAAACCTAAAAATATATCGATCGTTTCAGAATCATTTATGGCTTCGATATGATGGTGTCTGTTTGCCTGTCTGGTATGAAAAGCAGTAACGGCGTAGGCTTTTTCAATAAAGTTAAGTGTTCATGCATTTTGCGAACCAACAACCAAACATAATGAAATAAGTGATAATTGCTTCAATGTCTAAGCAAGTTCCCAAGCAAATTTCCACTAAGAATCGACTCTGAAGCTCATGAAATCACTACGTCAATTGAAATCCGTGATAAATTATCTATTATTCTAATACAAAGACTCCCCGGAGTTAGATTTTTAGGACATAAAAGTCCCAAACAATTTAAAACAATTTTAACGAAATTTGGCACAAAAGACTCGGTCCATTATTTGTCTTACCTATTCGAAATCATTTTCAAGTAATAATATTTGTTCAAATTAAGATAAATAAAGACTAAAATTTACGTTCGAAAATGTTCGGTAATTCTACAATGTTCAGTGCATAATTTTCATGCCTTCGATATGGTCTAGAGCACTTTTTCGCCGATATAGAACAATTATTATTCACTTACTTGTTTTTCATGAGACTCTGGACATTATCCAAGATTTGTCTTCATACAAGGCTCAAAAGCTTTCTGACAAAGACGCTGCTTTAAATTAAGGTCAAAAACAAAGCACGAAAATTGAAATCAAGTTTAAAAAAATATTCTTGCTGCATAATGGATAACGAAACGTATGTTCAGGCAGATTTTTCCCAACTTGCTGGTCAATTGTATCTTGCTGATGTTCGAGGTTGAAAAAAAGAAAAGTTAAGGACTTGTTCTTACTTGTTTCTTAAAGGTATGTTTACATAAAAAGCATGAAATTTTGTCCAAGAAGCCTATAGAGTTAAGTCCAGGCCCCTCATGAATTTTAACATTTTTGGATCAAAATTGTTCAACTTACATATTCTAAAATTCAAAAGCCTGAGGCTTGAAACAAAATACAGTCAATATTTTTTTTAACACTTTAATCTTAAATTAAATTCTATTACTTTTCACCAAAAATTTGTTAAAAATTTAATTTTGCAACACTTAATTACCGTTAGACCCTTTAAATATTATCGCGATTATAACATGGTTTATGTAAATTATACTAAACGGAAATTTCATATATAAAAAAATCGAAAAATATTCACATATTTTTTATAAAATGCTAAAGGCGAAAAAACAACAACAACAAAAGGATACAATTTCAAAATCACAACAAACAACCCCAACAAAAGACTACAAAAATGTTTGATAACATTAACATTATTATATAACAATATTGACATAATAGCGATAACAACAAAAATTATTATGTAGTTTAAACAATAAAACTAAATTCATAAATATTAGCATGAATTTTTCAACACATGTTGATGTCAAAAAAAAAAAAATAAAATAAAAAAAATTAATAAATAATTCTTTTTTAAACTGAACTAAAAATAATCATGACATTAAATTATATAACTATAGTTATGACTAGTAGGCCCGATATACTTCGTTTTGCGTGGCTGGTCCTAAGCCATATATTGCTATGGGGGTACCTCTCCCCCTGGTCCTATCTGTTCAACGTTTTGCCCAGTAGAATAGTTCCTTGAAAAAGTAGTTGGGACTAAATTTTGGAACTATCGCTGTTATAGTTCTTTAAATGTTCGATTATTATATATGTTTTGGGAGGGAGGTACACCTGTTCTTGGTGCTCTCGGAATTTTTTTGTAACCATTATTTGAAAATTTCACCAAAATTGGCGCAGCCGTTTTTGAGTCTATACTTTACATACATACATATATACATACATACATACATACATACATACATACATACATACATACATACATAAATACATACATACTTACATACAAACACACATACATACATCCTATTTTATACGTAAATAGATAAATGGGAAAGGAAATAAACATATTTTTTTACCCTACACCACCGTAGGTGGTTGTGGTATCATGCAATTGTGCTGATGATTGTAATATACAGAAATAAGTAAAAGCCCGACTATGTAAAACCCTACACCATATACAATGTATGGGTCCTATGCGAAAAAATGAACCGATCCTCGTATAATTATGCATATCGTTTTCGAAAGTAATAAAACTCATTTTATGGACTAAAAACTCAATTCCGAGAAGACATTAATGTGTGGCCTTAATGAAATAATGGATCCATCATAACCAATTTCAATACACATTGTCCTTGGGGCAAATAATACTGCGCGTTAAATTTCATTAGCGTATCTTCAAAACTGCGGCCTGTATGTTGTGAACAAGCTTTACGTAAACAGCCAGCCGGACTGATGGACGAACATGTTTAAATTGTATCAGGAAGTTATTCAAAGTCTAAATAGTGGACTTTCTTTTTTTGTCCGTTACAAACATCTGTACAAATAAAAAATGCCCCACCACTATGGTGGCATAGTGTATGAAAATGGTTCGACTCAGAATCACTTTTTAGTCGATTTAACGATGTCCGTCCGGCTGGTTGTCCATGTGAACGTTGTGAACAATTACAGGTCGCAATTTTTGTGATACCTTAAGTCCTAAATATGAATCGATTTGCATGAAATTCAACACAAATAAGTCTTATAGTACTTTAAATCGATGTGCCAAATTATTCGAGAGTCGGCCCATTACTTCTCATAGGTAAGCAAATATCACTTTGATGGACATACATCGCTCATATACGTTGGTATTGAAATAAGAACAACTCAAATTAAGAAAAATACGATCTAAATTCGATGTTCGAAAGTATACGAGGGTCGGCTCATCATTTTTTCTAGTTCCGATATTACCCCCCAGAAAGAAATCCTTTCAAACGCATACAATTTATAGCAAATTATGCGAGGGTCAACAATGTGGTAAAGGGTATTGCACAATCGGGCTTGACCGACTATAAATTTTTTTTATTTAATTAATGAATTTTTTTTTACAAATTTATTAAATTTTTAGCTTAAACATTTTCGACAAGTTTCCTTAAGTTTACAAACTCAAGTGTTTCGTGATATGAAGTGAAGTTTTCTTCAGTGACTCAACAGAATGTTTAAGATGTCAATAATTGATGTATTGAAAACGAACAGAGATTGTTGAAAACTGAAATCAATCATCATTGAGTAGAGTTGAGTCTATAAATGATTTTCTGTATTTCCTATCATTCAATCAAATACAAGTATTACACACATACATACATAAGTAAATATAGACATATGTATGTGTTTACCATGAAACACACTTCATTACCCACTTAATGGCTCAATACGGTTTCCAGAAAGTGAACATTTCGGAACATGAACAACGTTTATTTGTTCATTTACTTACTTGAGGTATTAATTTGAACTTATATTTGTATGAGGGTGTGTGTGTGTATGTTTGTATTTGCTAAAGTGTATGTTTAAATGTGTGTTACATGTATTTAAGTGGGTGGAATTAATGACAGACATTTAAATTATGAAAAAATAAATTAACCATGAAATTTCATCCTTATTTGGTGTAATAATTGAGAGATGTAAATGATTTTAATAGTCCTGAACGGTAAATGGAAGGGGAAGTGTTAAAGATCAAATATAGATTTAGAGTTATTTAGATTTAACTCTTTAATGTGCTGAAACTTATATTTAGGAAATTATAAATCTTTTGATCAGCAGATGAAGATCAAGGTCTGTGCAGAAAAGGATCATATATAGATCGACTTTGTGAAATTAGTTGTATATATTGATGACAATTGGATACTGATCTGAATTTTGACATTATTGATCCATATTTAAAAACCTCTTGAGCCTAAGACACTATTCCGGAAAGGAAGCTACAATCAAACAATTAGTTTCTTGTTTTTACTTATTGTAATAAAAGTTGGTCAATATGTAAGAGGATTTAGTAAGCTTAAAATCCCGTGTCGGAAAGGGGCCTTATATGGAAGCTAGACCAAATAATTACCCTAGAAATACCTGGATGATTTTTCTCATTAATGCGTTTGTGCTGATGTTCGCAACATAACAAAAAATGGTGTTACACCCATCATTAAGTATAACGTTCAACTCAGAATCATTTTCTGTGTCAATTTAACGAGATCCGTCCGTCTGTCTGTCTGGCTGTTTTTGAACAATCTACAAGTCGCAATTTTTCATATATCTCAATGAAATTTGAAACATATTATTATTATGGCCTAAGGACGAAGCCTATTGAAATGATGGATGGGCCGATAACGTATGGTTACCGAACTTCAGTTGCGTTTTCAACAGGAAAATCAACTGAAAAAAACATATTGTGTGTGGCTACTGGTGTCACCAAGAGCAATGTTTGGATTTAACTCCTTTGTTTAAAACGTATCTCAAATTATTTTCTTGTTGTAACTTTAATAATTTTGTACCTTATAATTGGAAAAATATGACATAATTCTTAAAATAAAACAAAAACTTAACTTAAAATGAGAACGGGTGCGTAAAATACACTAGTCAATAAGAAAAACGTAGAAATATTTTCTATTTGGCAACTGAAATTGACAATTTTAGTTGCCAGTTGCCATCTATAATATAAATTTGGCAACTGATAACGCAACTGAAGTTTGTAATAATCAACAGAATTGAATGAAAGGCGATTAAAAAAATTTTATAACAACAGTTCTTTAAATATCCCACCGGTCCAAGTATTTTTCCAGGTATAGTTCCTTAAGACATTGTTAAGTACTAAATTTCAAAACCCCCATTGTAACGGCTGTTTAGAACAATTAATATTTGCTAATTATTATATATTTATCTCGCTCCCTGAATTTATCCGTCCTACATTATGTCCAGTACGTGGTTGGGATCGAATTTTTGTATTAAATTTGGGTTTGTGTGAGAGGAACCTCTTCCCCTGACCCTATCCGTCCGATATTTTGTACAGTAGAACAGTTCCTTGAGAAACGGTTCTTTAGATATCCTATAATTAATATTTGGGGCAACCTCTCCCGGTCCTATTCGTCCTACATTTTGAGCACTAAAAAAGATCTTTGGCTAAGTAATTGGATCCAATTTCAATTCTTCCACTTTTACAGTTCTTCAGATATTTGATAATTAATATTTGCTTTATATGGAAGCACTTTTCTTATTGATTCTACCCGTTCTATATTTTGATCAGTAAAACAAATTCTTGAGAAAGTGATTGTGATCGAATTTGAGAACTGTTATAGTTGTTATAGTTCTTTAGATTTTGGTGAACACCTTTCACCATGATCCTATCTGCCTTTCATTCTGTCCAGCAAAACAATTACTTGAAAAATTTATTGGGACCAAATTTGAAAATTCTCGGTGTGGTGATACTTTAGATTCTCGCTGTTATATTTCTTTAGATATTCGATGATCAAAAGTTGTTTTTTAATGGGGATACCTTTGCCCCAAAATTTGCGATGAAGTGATTCTTTTGAAATTCAATGATTAATATTTTCTTGGTATGGGGTTACCGCTCCCGCTGAATCTAACCGTCCTACATTTTGTCCCATAAAACAGTTCCTTGAAGAAGCATTTGAAATCAAATTTGAAAACTCTCGCTGTTATATTTCTTTAGATATTCGATAATCAATTTACGCTTTGTATGGGGGGAGGGTACCTCTCCTTAGGAACCTATCGAAATTTTGTATAGTCTATGTTACTTTCGGGTATATGGGGTTCTATATAAGTCCCAAATAAAATATTTTCTGTCAAAAACCAACAAATAGAATAAAAATTATCTGGTCCAGACAACAATACATTCATATGTTATAATAATATTTCTTTATATAACAAAATAGGGGCAAATGAGTGCTTCCAATTAAATTTTAGTTGTGTGTTTGATTCATCTTCCTTCTCTTACAAATTGAATTTCAGGATTTTTTTTTAAATTCGCTGAATATTCTTCCTTTTTCTCCAAAACTCTCATTATTAACATGAATTTGATTTATTACAATTTTTATTTTTTAAACGTGATGATGAAATTGTGTGTATTTAAGTCATTTACGAAAATTCCTGATAACTTTTTTTGGGAGGAGATTTATTTTATTATATTTTTAGGATTTATTTGTTTCTTTTGGAGTATAATTAGATAAATGACTAATGAAAATCACCTTCTTGTAACTATAATGACAGTTTGGTATACGATTCGCTTTTTTTGTGTTGGGAGACCAATCAAGCAAAAGATTTTAACACATTTGTTGGGAAACATAAATTGGAATGAGAATAAAGATGACTAAAATACAAGCGAACAGTGGTTTAAAAAGGATTTTTGTATCTCAATGAAATTGTATCTGATTATAGATGATATGCTTTCGAGTTGCTCTAAAAATAAAATGAGTCCAAATCGAGTCTTTGGGAAATAATTCTGTTAAATTTTTCAGTCATTTGAAATTTTAATAAAATTTATTATGATTAAAGCTGAAGTGTTTTCGAGTTGTTTTGGAAAAGTAGGGGACTCTATCTTAGCGTAGAAATTTTTCAAAAAACAGCTAAACTTCTCTGAAATGATCACACTGTCCGGCCCATCCGAGGGAAAAAGACTTTTAGAGCGTTTACCTCACTTTGCAAACATAACGAATATATTAACAAATAAGAATGTATGGTCGATCAAGTCCAGCTATCTGATACATTACACCATATCGTTGGTTAAAAATGGTGGTCATGAAAAAGTAATAAACCACCCTCGTATAATTTGGTTTTCCGATTTATTCAAGATTTATGTTAAATTTATGAGTTGTAAAAAATAATTTTTCAGAGGGAGATATATGGAGGTTATAAGAAATTAAGAACCGACCCTCGTATAATTTTGCATATCGATTGTTGCTTACATTAACCTTAATTTGACCAATTATTATAATAATACCAATGTATACGTGAGATTTTTGATGGTTCCGAAAAATTAATAAACCACCCTCGCTTAATTATATGTTCTGATTTATTCTTAAGTCTGCTGTACATTATTGCGACAGTAAAATTTATGTCAAATTTATGCGTTTTACAATGAACTTTTCTGGGGGAAGGCTGTTATATTGGGGCTATAAGAAATTTTAAATCGACCCTCGTATAATTTTACACATCGATTTTTGCTTACACTTATTTTACTTTATTTTTATTTTTGACTTTAAAAGCGATATTTGTGAAGGGGTTTGTATGGGACCTTTGAGAAATAATGGACCGAACCTCGTATATTTTGGTACATCATTTTAGAATATTATAAGACTAACTTGTACCAAATTTCATTAAAAACACTTTGTATTTAGAACTTTTATAAACTTAAATCCAAATTCCAGGAAGAACATTTGTATCGGACGTACCTGAAATATTTGACCAAACATGAACAATTTTAATAGACTTCGTCCTTTGGGTAGAGTAACAATATATACCAAATTTCATTGCGATATTTCAAAAATTGCGACCTGTAGACTTTTCCCATCGTTTACATGGAGCCACCCAGCCAGCCAGCCGTACAGACAAACGGACGGACATCGTTAAATCGATTTAGGAAATGATACTTGGTACAACGGTATGCTTAAAAGTGAGTGTAACACCTTTTTTCTGCAAACCCCAACCACCTTTTTGTGTTATATTTAAAAAAAACGTTTATATATTGTATATGTTTGAGAATGTATATGTGAGAGTGTATGTACGAAACTTAACGCACTTACTTCATTCGTGTTTGTGGTAGAGGGTATTGAATATGCGGCGCAGCCGAATGTAGCAAAATCGTCTAAAGTTCTCATTCAGAGGAGTGGAAAATGGTAAATTTCTCTAACGTAAAAAACTAATTCAGACGACCCAGACTCATACTCATGTTATTGGAACGATTTAAGATCAAATGATGTTCGGATGTTAAAACGTAATTTCAGCGGTGGCAGCATTTTCTGATCTTGGAAAATCAAAATTTTTTTTTGTTCCATCCAAAGTTAATATTTTATTTCATAACGAATTACTAGAAGTTGTCTTCTCTTACCGAACACAGTGTACTTTTATTGGATTGGTTGGCTTTGCAGTGCGGACATGGACCTAATGGGTAATGACCAAAATCAAAGCATTACGTATTCAATAGAGCCAAGCTTAGGAAATTATTGGAGTTAAAGTGGTTGGATCATCCTATAAATGAAATTTTCATTGACGTTTTTAAATTTATATAATCGACATGGCCAACTTTGCTACTTTACCCCTCGTCCCCTAGAGTCACTAAGAACTTATGGTACTCCAAATAAACTGATTAATATGTCAAGAATGTCCTTGAAAATTTTCATTTGAAAATATTTATTAATTCCTGAGTTACAGAATTATATCCCAAAACACATTTTAGAACCACTGTGTGGCATTAACTCACGCACACAAATAAACAAAAAAGTAGTTAAAAGTAACAAAACAAAAAACAACAATAAAGTTTTATGTTTTTATTTGTTGTATTTACTATTGTTTTGTAATTTTCGAATCTTTTCTTTTTACTTTTATGATTATGAAAGAGAGTTTTAAAAGGAAATAATAACTGATGATGGTTGGACATGTGTTGTGCTTTGCTATTTTTATATCCGGTTTTTATAATTTTGTGTGTGTGTGTGAGGGGGACGTTTCAGTCATATGAAAGCTGTTAGAGTGAAAAATCTAAATAAATATTTTTTTATATTTATTTACTTTTCCTAATTCTTTTACGTATTCTGAATATTCGGTCTCTCTACCCCCCCACAAAAAAACTTTTATTTAACATAATTATACCATAATTTCAACCATTTTCTCTATTATTTTTATATAAACTTTTTCTTAAAAGTTTAGTAAATCTTGTTTTTCCTAAAAAAGATCTTGAATTAGTATAATTTTCTTGTTACTCCTGAAATTAACTTAATTTTTCTTTTTTTTGCCAAACTTCTTGAATTGTAACCTTATTGTAATTATTTGGCAATTGTATGAAGTTTTTATAACCTCCTTCACCGCTACAAATGGTGAAGAGGGTATATTGACTTTGTCATTCCATGTATAATACTAAAAATCATCTCGAACCCCATAATGGAAATCAAAATCTGAGTCGATTTAGCTACGTCTGCATGTCTGCTGTTGGCACCCTCATATCCACAATAACTGGCAGATCTCAATGAAATTTGGCCTGAGTATTTGTTGTTATCCTAAAAAGTTTTCTTTATGAAACCAGCAAAATCAGTTGAGTATACTAAAAGATATAGACTGATATCTGAGACAACCTCTAAGTTCAAGCAAAAATCTTTCGTAAAATTCAAAATTATAAATCGACAAATTTAAATGAAATTGGCGTATTATAAAGTTATATATACTTCATTACTAATCCAGAAATTCTCAAAATCGGTTCTGTAGAAAAAAAAAAGAGTTAGAGCCAAAAATATAACTAATTTTATGACTCATTAAGTGCTTCTGTGTTGTATTTAAGAAAAGCATTTTTATAATGCATAAATCTGTGAGTGTATGTGTGAGCGTGTATGTACAAAACATAACATTTTTACTTTACACGGAAGGTAAAGTGAAGCGTACTAAAGGTTCGGCTTAACCGAATTTAATATTTTTACTTGTTCTTTGCAAAATTTGTACAAGAAACTATTTTATCAAATTATTAGAAAATTTCCAATTTGTTCATTTTTGTTATTTTATCGGGAATGTTCGTTAAAAAAGAGTGTTGAATTATTATTGATTTGAATTGTGAATAAATTTTGTTATTGTTAAACTTTTAAACTAAAACTACAATTGACTCAAAATATTTGCAGTCAATGGAAAAGTTTCTTTATTATATTTGTCGTTTTTTGCAATAAGTTTGTCAATTAGTCAACATAAATAATTTTTAAGGAAACGGAAATATTTTAATATTTTATAGCATTTGGAAAAGTTTTCAAAAGAAAATCGTCAAATTTTTTTGATTAAAAGATTGATTTGAGTAAACTTTGTTAGACGCACATTGAAAACGAATTGAAAAAAGGTTGTTAATTCAGGGGAAGTGAAAACGCACATGATTAGAAATGAGATGAAGTGAAGTTGATTTTGAGGAGTTAAAGTTATTTTCCATATATCTCGGGTATGAAAAATAACTTAAATTTGACTAGAAGAAGCCTAGTTTAGGTTGGGCTTTTAGCCAAGCTATAAACGGCATACACATATATTTGATACCTGTGAAAATTATGTATCGACTCTCGTTTAATTTCGCACAGTTTTTTTGGCTTATTTTATATCTCATATGTGACTAAATTTTTTACAATATCAACGTATATGTGCGATTTATGAGTTTCAAAGCAATATTTGGAAGGTGGACCTATAATAATGGACCGATCCTCGTATAATTTGGAACCATATTTTAGAATATAATAAGACTTAGTTTTAATTTAATTTGCTTGAAATAGATTTTGCGTTTGGGAATTTTATGGGCTAAAACTCCCATTCCGGGGGGACATTTGTATGCGACCTATATAAAATAATGAACCGTCATAGCTAATTTCACTAGGCATCATTCGTGAGCCAAAATAATAGCATGTGCCAAATATCAATAAGATATCTTTAAACTGCAACCTAAACTTTGCGAACAAACTTTGCATGGACAGCCAGTCGAACGGACGTACATGCTTAAATCGACTCTGGAAGTGATACTGAGTCATATGGCATATTAAAAAGTAGTGTTACAACTATTTTTTCTGTCCGTTACAAACGAATAACATAGTGTAGGGTATACAAATTAGGATCTATATTAAGTCCATTAACTTAAAAGAAAACTATAAAAATACAATTGTAAAAATGGATTAATAATTTATTTCGAATTGAATATCTCTGAATTTGATATGAATATTTTTTATAGAAGATTATATACAATGGTAAATAATCCTACAAACGCACATAACTTTTTTTTAAGAATTAGAAACAAATTTAACAAAAAATTTTTTAGTGTCAGAATATAATTTAATTAAATCAACTAATATATATTAATTAACTAACTAAGACCTCATTATAAAAATATTGTTAACTGTTACTTTTAATGGTACATTCATGTGAACGCACTTTGGTTTACCAGATTGTTTAACATTGTAAAAATTGGTGGTTTTCCGCAAAAATACAGATCGGAATCAATTTTCTTCCAAATTTTCATTATTTTCAGAATAAACTTTAAGTCCCAAGTACTCTATTGGGTTTAAGTTCGGACTGCAAGCCCGATAGTCCAATAGAACTATATTGTGTTCGTTACACTATGACTCAGATTTATAATAACAAACTGCAGAAGATGCTGCCCAGAAAAAATTATAAAAATACTTAAAATATTATTTCTAAAAAATTGCTGTGCGCTTCTCATTATACCGTAGATCTCATAAGTGGTTCCTTTACCGAAAAAATGATTTAAATTGGTAAAAATCTTGGTAAATCCATGTAATTTTTACTTTTATATGAACTGAGAAAAACGTAAAATAATTTATCGCATGCAATATTATTGACTCACGCAAACATTTTCATAGTGTTAGTGCTGGACATGGTTGCCAGATGAATTTGATTAAAATTTGTCAAATTTGATAGAAAAAAATCATCAAATTTGCTTTTGGAAAGTGACTCATAAATCAAATCTTTTTTCCAAAAAAGAGATTAAATTTCAACAACAAGAAAGTTAAGGCTTTTGAATATCTTCAAACGCGAATGGGAAATATTTCAGAATCAATTTTCTAATTCGCTAAAACGAAAATAATTTTAAATTGACAAATATTGAAACAACAAATATATTTTTGCGTTTTGAGAAACCCCCATGTAACGGTATATAAGATGTTTTTTATTGAAACGATTTTATTGATTTTACACCAAAATCCGCTAAAATATCTGGGTTACTTTTTTTTTGAATTCAGGATATTAAAAGTGCTAAGAAAAATTCAAATTTAGGGCATTAATCGTCAAAAAGCTATTTCGGTCTAAATGACGATAAATCGTCAAGTCTGGCCACAGAGGTGGTAGAAAATATTTCCGATTTTTTTGTAAGTTTTTGTAATCAAATTTCTTTCTTAACGTATACTTAATGTGATATGGAACTAATTTAAAATATTAAGTATACGTGCTATTCTTACATTTTTGCTTTATATAAGAAACATTCATATAATTATGAAAATTTTTACTGTAATAATTACAAAAATGTAATTTATTAATCTCCAAAAAAAACTACAGTTAAAAACATTTTTAATCTTAATTTGTTATTCCAAAATTCTAAGTATTTTCCCAAAAAGAACTCATTAATTAATAATTTTTGAACAATAACCAGATAATGGCAAAACTGGGAACAAAATCCCTTTTTTCAAATGATCTTTTTTACTATTTTTTAAGAATAAGAAAATAAAACTCTTCTTTTATTAAAATTTTAATTTTTATTTTTTTTCGATTTTGCTCTGAGCGAAATCGGAAAAAATTATTTTATTCTTCTTTTAGCGAAGAGTAAAAAAGAAGATGTTAATTTTTTACTCTTCATAATTGCTAAATGGTTAAAAAAACTGTGTACACAAGCACACACAGAAAATTTTTTGCCGCAATAAAATTTGCTCTTGTTGTTTTATAATAAAAAATGGAATGAAAAAAGCATTTTTAAATTTATACCACAAAAGTTAATACAAATTAATATGTGAGTACAAAGGTTGTAAACATACAAACTTTCCTTTTTCAGCTTAATAAAAAAATATTTTTCACTGTTACACATGACTTCAAAACAATATTTGCGAACTATTCATTATAAAATTTGTTTTTCAGATTTTGCTCTTTTTCGCTTTGATTTTTATCATTTTTTAGAATTAAACTCCTGTTCAAAGAGCGATAAAAAATAAAAGTCTTTTTTAGTCTTTTTTTTTAGAAACTAAAATTAAACTCTATTTTTATCTTTTTAATTTTAATAATTTTTTAAGAATTAAACTCCTTTTTTAAAAACTAAAATTAAACTCTTTGAAAGATCCGATAGTTTGAAAAATAGAAAAAGAGTCAAAAATAGTACTTTGCTATAACTTAGTTGTTTGTTGGCGTATGATTTTTAAAGACAATAAATGTTAGATTTTTAAGTATTTCCTTAAAGCACCTTCTTAATTTATAATACCATTCACTGTTTTATATTATTAATCTAGAAATAAACATTGCCTATATTAAGGCGCTCTTTAAAAATGTTTAAGCTCAAACATTTTGAAATCCTCTTTTAAAAATGTTAAAAAACTCTTAATATGTTTTTAATTCCATATTTGCGAAAATAGTTATTTAGTTGGACTTAAAACTTTTTTCTTTAAATAGTTGAAAATAAAAGCATTTTCACAGTTTCCTCTTAAGCCACTCATAAGTAATTAAAAGCAACTTAAGAAAGAAACTTTAAACATTTGAAAAAAATTCACACACACACATACAGACACTCTAAACAAACTAAATAAATATTATTTAACCGTTAACTAAAAATAAAATAGTTTATGAAGAGAACACATTTAAACCGCATTCGTTTAACAAAGAATAAGTGTTGGTAAGTTGTGGTTGTAACGGTATTTAATGATGAATGAAAACGCAAACTTAGATTGTTAGCAAGAACAGTGGTACAGAATATGTTTTTGAAAAAAATTAAATGGAACTTACCAAATGGCTGTTGCAAAATGAGGTTACGAAACACGCGTCCTTAAGTTGATCTGAAATTATATAAAAAAGGAATTTATTGGAATTATTAATTAAGTTTAATTAGGAAATGCATTTGAAAGAAGTTTGGAACTATTGAAAAATTTTTTTATGATTTTTCTTAAGGTGATATTCAACTGACTTGGAGAAGCACAAGTTGTTAGTAGGTTCAGGGTACGAGAAATGGACCTCCTAACTTGGACACTTAGAATACAAAGTTTCTAGATTTTTTTTAGTTTTATTTCAAATTAAAAATATTAAATTAAAAAGTGGTAGCACAAACGCATAATTTCCAATACCGTATAATGATGTCGGGTATATTGAGTGATTTTGTATGTTGTTGTTTTAAAATTACATCTTTGACATCAAAGATTTTAAACTTGGTGTCAAATTTTTGGTTATTATCCAGGTCAGGGCATTATCACAGTCCCGATGGCATCTTAAAAAAATTGGATTTTCAGCATTCTGGATTTCGTTCGAGAAGTATTTATCCGATCCACTTGTTTATTTAATTACAAAACTCCCTCCTTGGCCCACCTAGCTATACCCCTGTACTCCTCGATTCTGAGTCACTTTGCATTATCACAAAGTTATGGACAATTGCAATTTAACCATTTTTTAGGGCTCGTGACCATTTAGAGAAATGGAGGTAATCACAACACAAAACCCGCTTTTATTACCAAAATATATATGAAAATAATATACTGACTTGATATAACACATAGACTTTAATTCTTTATATATAAGGATCAAGATCAAGAATCCCCATCAATATTCAAACCAAAAATTTCCTTGAGTTCAGTCCTCATAGAAAACCTAAAACACTTAAATAAAATTAAGTGTTTCTTATGCGAATAATTTCAACCATTTTTTAGTAGTATTTGAACAACAGTTTTATGAGCCCCTTAGTTGCAGAAGACCACTTAATGCAACAGTTACGCAACACCATAAAATTATCTAACACGATGCAACCGGAAGGGGAACAAGAACAAACGCAATGAAAAACCCATTAAAGCAAAAATGAAAAGTGAAGGAAAAATGAGCTAAAGAAATTTTATATACAAAACAACAATACAAAACCTAAAAGGCTTAAAACAGTCTCACACACACACAAACTCGCACACATTTAGGAATCTATGAACTTGGTACAACTGTTTAAATAGCTTGAAGCTAAATGTACAACAACACTTTAATGCAACAGTACAGCAGCAGTAGCAGCATTATTATTATCATGTCTATTGTTGCATTTACAGGTGTTGATGTTTATGAGTATGGGTGTATGTATTTGTGTGTGTGTGTTTGTGTGTGCTTATAAGAATTAATCTACTCACAATTATGTTGTAGTGTTTAAATTGTGTGATTTTTTTAAATTGTAGAAAAACAGTTTATGTAGAAAGGACCCGTTATTAAGCTTAAAGTTGCTGAAATGAGAGATATGAATAATGTAGCAGAAATAGATGTTTGCTTGTGTGTGGACACATATACAGAGATATATTTTATTTTTTTTTTTCGTAAATAAATGTCCTAGACCTAGATTTCAATAAACAATTGCAGAGGTAATTTTAAAGGGATTATTCGAGGAAAAAGTGTTTCAACTTAAATTTACGTAATTTTATTGAAATAGAATTTAAACATCGGAGGCTACGAAGGAGTATGACGACTATGAATATGTAGTGCAGACAATTGATCTGGGCAAATTTGATTAAATTCATACAATTATACAAATTTGCTATAGCATTTTACCCTCTACTTTGTACTACCTAAATGTAAAAAAGTACCATTTTCGTTTATTATGAAAAAATCAAGTAGTTCCTTCAGAAGATTCTAAAAGTACCATATAATACCGAGAGTTACCGGCATATAAAAAATTCAAATTGCAAATTTGATCCAAAAAATTATAATCTTCCTTCAATTATTAAAACACACTTTGTTCAAAAAAGTACCATGTTATTACCCGGATTTGGTACTATTTATGATTTGGTGATCATTTTCCTAAATAAACTAATTTTAATGTTCTCAAATTTTGTCTAATTGGATCTAATGAATTTCTAATCTGCATCATTAAGTTCTCAAAACCAACCAGTACCTGTAAATAAAGAAAATATCGATCTCAGATTAACATTACCAAAGTCATCTTGCTGAAGAGTCTGGGTTCCAAACACAGTACTTCTAAGCTCTCCAAGTGCCGGACAGTAATATAATAATTTATTTCGTCACGAAAAATGCGACAGAAACCGAAATGTGCTAGACCCATCCTCCTTGTATTTAGTAATGACAGACACCAACAATCTAGTCTGCCTCTTATTGAAAGCCAGTAATTGCCTGCTCCACAGGTTATCAGCTTATTCTTATAGCATCTCTTGTAGCATATTAGATAAGGTCTAACGAGGCGATCGATGCAGTTATCACCAAGCGATGCACCATGTCAGGTTAGATCATCTGCAATGTCATTCCCGTAACAGTTACTGTGGCCAGGAAACATTGGATGGTCATTGATGGTCTGTTTACTGTCAGTATGCCCCGATATCCGATTTCACTTTGGCCACCTTCTTAATGATGGAGATCTCCGCATGTAAGATGTTGCCATCATCCTTTAGTCTAACATCAAAGTCCTCAATGAAGAAACCACCTCCAACACTTCCCAGCAGCTTGGAGCCATCAGTCAACATCCTGAAGATCCTAACGTTTGTGTTGGGTTCCAGGTAAAATTACCGAAAATCTCATTAGTTCCAACTCAAGTGCGGAGTGATCCAGTATGCGAGATTGCTCGCAGCTTTCGGGGACTCTGGTTTGTCGGTCAGTAATGTCACTCTTTTACCGTTAGAACTGACTTATGCGACTTACGTCCATTTTAATTCTTATTAACCAGTTACTGAGTCCTCGATCTATCATGTTTTAAATTTTGCCGAATTATTTCCTTGCCTAAGTGTCCATCTAAATGTAAATAATCACGTTATGCGCCAAAAATTCTGAAGTCAAATAACTCGATGTGAGTCATGATAGGCACCTTAAATGATCCTAATAACATGTGAACTCTTCAATAAGATTGACTTAATGGATTAAATTATCCATTTGGGTTGGTTACACCTTAATTTTGAAACTGATATGGACTCATAAAAAACCACTATGGTGTATAAGACGTCAAATGTTGCGTAGTCGTAGTACTTGGAGTATCGAACGTCTCCAGGTGCTTTTTTGACAGCCTACAGCTTTTTAAACCATGAGAGTTCCACTCGAGCGCCATTCTGATTATACTATGATTAGTAATATTCCATAGATCTATATTTTTGATGTTATTAGACCTGAGTGCTCTGCATAGAATTGTGAGGAACTTGTTGATGAAAAGTTTTATCATAATGGTTCAGTACGAAGCAGGTTTCACTTCAGTACCACGATGTGTAAAATGTGTTAGATATTTCCTAGTTTTGTCTGACGGATATTGGAGAGCATCTCCATATTGAGTGTTGCTTTCGCTGTATTCCTATTCACTTTTGCAACTGTTGGTTCTTGTGTGCAATGATAGAGAAATATCATCCGTATAATTCAAGTCCTCTAGTTGTCGTGATTTCTTTTTTTTCTCTGAACCAACTTCGCTAATTGTAATATCCAGCACTATGGTGAAAAGCTTAAGTGTAAGAGGGCATTTATTTGAAATGATTGTGTGACATTGACGTTGAGAAGAACTGAGAGTTAAATGTCCTCGTAATAAATTCTGATCTAATTTCTCTCCTTATAGAAGTTCATTTGATGGTATCGAACTGAATTCTTTGAATAATAAATAAGAAAGTGAAAACGCCATTCAAGAGAGTCTTCCGTTATAATGCGAAGGGTATTAGCTTGATCTGTGCAATTCCTTTTTGGCCGTAATTCTGCCTGTTCGCCTCATAGAATTTTCTAAATTTTACTTTAAAGTCTCTCTTGTAAGATGGTATTAAGCAGAATAATTCCTCTCCAGTTATTTCAAAATTTCAGGTCGCCATTTGTAGGTAACGTAACAATGGTCCGAATTCTGTCCTGAATTTAGTCCCTATTTTAAGATGAAGGATATCTAATTTAAAATCTTCAGAATGAGGAAAATTGAAGGACGCTATTGAACTCTATGTTATTATGAAATAAAGTAGCTTGAACAGCCAAACAAACTGTTTTTGCAATTATCGCTTAATTTATGTATTTAATATTTATTTTTTAATAAAATTCATCAATATTTTCCAATTTAAAATAACAAAAAACATATAAAATATTGTTCATATTTTTCTACGAAAGCAATTCTAAATATAATAAATACAACTAATCCATTGTATACCATGTGTCCAATATATGTCACTACAGCTTTATATCTCTATCATACTGTCATCATAAGCTGTTATATAAATACAATACAGACAAACAACAAATACACACAAATGAATATGAGAAATGAAGAGAAGTGAATAAACTTTTAAAAAAAGATTTTGTAGAGAATCTCAAAAAAAAAAAACTATAACAGCAAAAATGACTCTATTTCAAGTTTGTTGCAACACATTCATCATTTTTCATTAATTTTTTATTTCTTTTAAAGTTCAACGAAATTTTTTATGAACTTGCAAGATTTTTACTATTTCCGGTATCATTTTTCCTCCATTTCCGGTTTTTACTTTATTTATGTTTATTTTTTTTACATTTCTTTTGGTTGCAGTGTCGCAGTCACATCCTCCAAATCATTTATGAAAGCCAGCTCAAGGCAAGATTTTATTAAGTTACCTTTGCAACAAGTAAAGAAAATCGATAGATGGGATTCCCTAAGAGGTTCCACTTCGGATACATTTACAGAGGAGAATTTTGGACCATTATCGAATGTGAGGTAATGAAGGAGAACACCAAAATCTACTCTCATCTGATGAAACTTAAACCATTAACTTTAATATTTTCCTAATTTCAGATTTGCTGTCTTTGCTTTGGGCTCTTCGGCTTATCCGAATTTTTGTGCTTTTGGTCAATATATCGATAATATTTTGGGAGAATTGGGCGGTGAACGTCTACTAAAGGTTTCGTATGGTGATGAAATGTGTGGCCAAGAACAATCATTTCGTAAATGGGCTCCTGAAGTTTTTAAAGTGGCCTGTGAAACTTTCTGTTTGGACCCTGATGAAAGTCTTTCAGATGCCTCCATGGCATTACAAAATGATTCTCTTACCGTGAACACTGTGCGTTTTGTACCCTCCAAGGGCAAGGGCTCACTGGAACAACTACTCTCAAAATATCATAACAAAAAAGTCACCTGTTGTCAAATTAAAAGAAATCCCCATAATCTCACCAGTATGGCAGCTGATGAAAAGACCACCATTCTCTTGGAAATCACCGCTCCTGGTATAGATTATGAACCTGGTGATCATGTGGGTATCTTTCCTGCCAATCGGCCGGAAATTGTGGATGGTATACTGAAACGTTTGAGTGGTTTCGAGGATCCAGATGAAATTTTACAATTGCAATTGTTAAAGGAGAAACAAACGTCGAATGGTATTTTCAAATGTTGGGAATCGCATGACAAAATACCGGCAGAAAGTTTAAGAACTCTTTTAACAAGATTTTTCGATATCACTACGCCACCCTCGAGACAAATGTTGACTTTATTTTCGGGTTTCTGTGAAGACAATGCAGATAAGGAACGCTTACAGTTGCTGGTCAATGATTCATCGGCCTATGAAGATTGGCGTCACTGGCGTTTACCACATTTGTTAGATGTTCTCGAAGAGTTTCCCTCTTGTAAGCCTCCCGCCTCTTTAGTGCTGGCCAGTTTAATGCCTCTTCAGTCCAGATTCTATTCTATATCCTCCTCACCACGCAAAGTCAACAATGAAATACATTTGACTGTGGCCATAGTCAGGTATCGCTGTGAGGATGGTGTGGGTGATGAACGTTTCGGTGTTTGTTCCAATTATTTGGCCAGTCTTAAGGCTCAAGATGATTTGTTTATATTTGTGCGTAGTGCTCCTGGTTTTCATTTACCTTCAGATAGCACAAGACCTATTGTGTTAATAGGTCCTGGTACCGGTATAGCACCATTCCGTTCGTTCTGGCAAGAATTTGAAATGATGCGAGAAATGCATGAAAATTGTCAATTGCCAAAAGTTTGGCTTTTCTTTGGTTGCCGCAATAAGAATGTGGATTTATATGCAGATGAAAAGGAACGTTTGGTTAATGAGAAAATATTGGACCGTGTGTTTTTGGCTTTATCAAGGGAACCAAATATTCCAAAGGTAAGTAAAAGGAACTCTACCGAAAAATTTCTCAGAAAAAAAAAACAAAACAAAATTCTGTCACAATTTTGACAAAATTTGTCTGAAATTTTCATAAGGGAAATTTTTAGAATTTTCACAAAATTTGTCACAAAGTAACATACATTTCTTAATGAGAATTTTTCAGAAACTAACATAATACTTTTAAAGAAAATTTGCGAAAAATTTTACGTAATTTCTTTAGAGAAAATCTGTCAGAATCTGACATAATTTAATAAGAAAAATTTTGTCAGAATTTTAAATAATTTTCTTACAGAAAATTTGTAGAGTTTGACTTAATTTTCTAAAAGAAAATTTGTCAGAATTTTACATAATTTTTTAGAGAAAATTTTACAGAATTTGACATAATTTTCTTAGAGAAAATTTGTCAAAATTTGACATAATTTTCTTAGAGGAAATTTGTCAGAATGTAACATAATTTTCTTAGAGAAAATTTGTCAGAATGTAACATAATTTTCTTAGAGAAAATTTGTCAGAATGTAACATAATTTTCTTAGAGAAAATTTGTCAGAATGTAACATAATTTTCTTAGAGGAAATTTGTCAGAATGTAACATAATTTTCTTAGAGAAAATTTGTCAGAATGTGACATAATTTTCTTAGAGAAAATTTGTCAGAATGTGACATAATTTTCTTAGAGAAAATTTGTCAGAATGTAACATAATTTTCTTAGAGAAAATTTGTCAGAATGTAACATAATTTTCTTAGAGAAAATTTGTCAGAATGTAACATAATTTTCTTAGAGGAAATTTGTCAAAATTTTATATAAATTTCTTAGAGAAATTTGTCAGAATTTGACATAATTTTCTTAGATTAAAATTGTCAAAATTTTATATAAATTTCTTAGAGGAAATTTGTCAAAATTTTATATAAATTTCTTAGAGAAAATTTGTCAGAATTTCATATAATTTTCTTAGAAAATTTGTTAGAGTTTTTCTTCTTAGAGGAAATTTGTCAAAATTTGACATAATTTTCTTAGAGGAAATTTGTCAAAATTTGACATAATTTTCTTAGAGGAAATTTGTCAAAATTTGACATAATTTTCTTAGAGGAAATTTGTCAAAATTTGACATAATTTTCTTAGAGGAAATTTGTCAAAATTTGACATAATTTTCTTAGAGGAAATTTGTCAAAATTTGACATAATTTTCTTAGAGAAAATTTTTAAAAATTTGACATAATTTTCTTAGAGAAAATTTTTAAAAATGTGACATAATTTTCTTAGAGAAAATTTGTCAGAATGTGACATAATTTTCTTAGAGAAAATTTGTCAGAATGTGACATAATTTTCTTAGAGAAAATTTGTCAGAATGTGACATAATTTTCTTAGAGAAAATTTGTCAGAATGTGACATAATTTTCTTAGAGAAAATTTGTCAGAATGTAACATAATTTTCTTAGAGAAAATTTGTCAGAATGTAACATAATTTTCTTAGAGAAAATTTGTCAGAATGTAACATAATTTTCTTAGAGAAAATTTTTCAGAATGTAACATAATTTTCTTAGAGAAAATTTGTCAGAATGTAACATAATTTTCTTAGAGAAAATTTGTCAGAATGTAACATAATTTTCTTAGAGAAAATTTGTCAGAATGTAACATAATTTTCTTAGAGGAAATTTGTCAAAATTTTATATAAATTTCTTAGAGAAAATTTGTCAAAATTTTATATAAATTTCTTAGAAGAAATTTGTCAAAATTTTATGTAAATTTCTTAGAGAAAATTTGTCAGAATTTGACATAATTTTCTTAGAGGAAAATTGTCAAAATTTTATATAAATTTCTTAGAGGAAATTTGTCAAAATTTTATATAAATTTCTTAGAGAAAATAGAATTTCATATAATTTTCTTAGAAAATTTGTTAGAGTTTTTCTTTCCAGAATTTTAGATAATTTGTTTGATAAAATTTGTCAGAATTTGACATAATTTTCTTAGGGTAAATTTGTCAGGAAACTACTGAATTTCCTGAGAGATTTTTTTTTCATTTTTGAGTTAAATTCTGATTTATTTGTGACCCAAATGTCCTTAGAAAATACTATAAGTTTTTAAGGGACAATAATTTAATATCGAATTTATTTCAATCCTTAAATTTTAAGAATGTTTATCTTTTATGGTGAATTGCACATTCGAGCAGATATATTGTGTAATAAATAAATAAATAGATACAGAGATAAATAGAGTATTAATATTTTATGTTATTTAAACATTTCAATATTATTGAAAATCCCTATTGGAGCCCTTAATACTCTGTAAATCTCTCTTGTATTATGTTTTCTAACTTTGCACCACAAAATACTTGTAAAAGAATTTATTTTCTATTTTTCACAAACACATAAACATCTTTGCAATTTAAACAAATACACATAAAAATTGATACAAAAATATATTTCGAAATGAAGAATCTCTTCAATACTAAAACAACAACAAACAGTGCACACAATGAATAAGTGAATGAATGAGTGACAGACAGACAGAATGTTTGCAATAAACTTTAGTGTCCTTTGTCTAGCAAAAGGAAACAGAAATAGTTGGTCATAACTAACACAAATACAAACATTCATTCGACCATTCATTGCTAACAAACTACTACAACTATAAACTATTAAAACTGGTCAATAAATAAAATTTCCTGTTTCTAAAGATTTTTTCATTTTGTAACTTTTTCTTGCTCACAATTTCCCTTAACTATTTTTCTTTTTGTTTATTTCCGATTGCATTTGTTTCTATTACTATTTGGATGCTTCATCTTGTCCCTGATCAATTGGAACAACTTTAATGATTGTCTTATTGATGAAAATGTAATGCTTGAATGGTTAACTATCTTCTGCTTGTTTGGGGGATTTCTTCTTTCTTCGTTCTCTCAACAATTACCACACTTGTCATCATCGCCATCATCTTCTCAATGACAATAATTCCTTCTCATCGTTATGTGCAACATTATCTCCTGCTCCTCCTCCTGTTCATTAAATATGTGCTGATGAATGAATAACGTATCTCTTGTAGACTTATGTCCAAGATTTGATTGAGCAAGAATTCGATTTATTGTACAATTTGATAGTTGAAGAACGTGGTCACATTTATGTGTGTGGTGATGTCACTATGGCGGAACATGTCTATCAAACCATAAGGTAAGTTATTTGCAATATTTCATTCATCAAATTTATAATGTTTGCAAGAATCAATATCTTATAGTCTGTCAATAGTTTATTGTATGTGTGACAAATAAAATAAAGGACATGCACATGACATTATCATCAATAACATTAAAATAATCGTATAAACTATAAACATCTACAGGACAAGTATGGTGACAATACGTACAGGACAAGAATTTGCTTAATAGGAAAAGTTTTCAGGAAATTTAAGAAAATGCAATTGAAGGAAAAGAACACTATCGAATGATTACAGGAAGATGGGACACAATGGGACTTTATTTCCTCTAGGCAAATGACTTAATTTCCCTACAGAAAATGAAGCACAATTTATTTAGTTTCCCTAAAAAGAAATATGTGTAAATTTTTTAAGAAAACTAAAGACAACCTTAGACAATTTCCATATTTTCTTTTAGAAAATTTCGTCACATTGTGACTGGATTTTCTTTTTATAAAAATTTCGTCACATTGTGACTGGATTTTCCTTTTTTTATAGAAAATTTCGTCACATTGTGACTGGATTTCTTTTATAGAAATTTCGTCACATTGTGACTGGATTTCTTTTATAGAAAATTTCGTCACATTGTGACTGGATTTTCTTTTTATAGAAAATTTCGTCACATTGTGACTGGATTTTCCTTTTTTATAGAAAATTTCGTCACATTGTGACTGGATTTTCCTTTTTTTTATAGAAAATTTCGTCACATTGTGACTGGATTTTCCTTTTTTATAGAAAATTTCGTCACATTGTGACTGGACTTTCCTTTTTTTTATAGAAAATTTCGTCACATTGTGACTGGATTTTCTTTCATATAGAAAATTTTGTCACATTGTGACTGGATTTTCTTCATATAGAAAATTTTGTCACATTGTGACTGGATTTTCTTCATATAGAAAATTTTGTCACATTGTGACTGGGATTTTCTTCATATAGAAATTTTGTCACATTGTGACTGGATTTTCTTCATATAGAAAATTTTGTCACATTGTGACTGGATTTTTCTTCATATAGAAAATTTTGTCACATTGTGACTGGATTTTCTTCATATAGAAAATTTTGTCACATTGTGACTGGATTTTCTTCATATAGAAAATTTTGTCACATTGTGACTGGATTTTCTTCATATAGAAAATTTTGTCACATTGTGACTGGATTTTCTTCATATAGAAAATTTTGTCACATTGTGACTGGATTTTCTTCATATAGAAAATTTTGTCACATTGTGACTGGATTTTCTTCATATAGAAAATTTTGTCACATTGTGACTGGATTTTCTTCATAATAGAAAATTTTGTCACAATTGTGACCTGGATTTTCTTCATATAGAAAATTTTGTCACATTGTGACTGGATTTTCTTCATATAGAAAATTTTGTCACATTGTGACTGGATTTTCTTCATATAGAAAATTTTGTCACATTGTGACTGGATTTTCTTCATATAGAAAATTTTGTCACATTGTGACTGGATTTTCTTCATATAGAAAATTTTGTCACATTGTGACTGGATTTATTCTTTTTTTATAGAAAATTTCGTCACATTGTGACTTAAATTGCTAATAGTCATAGTTGCAAGGTTTTCTAACAGTTGGTCACATTTCTTCTCTCCCATAAAATCTTATTTATTGAATAGGAAATCCTTTGGTTTATTGAGTTTTTATAGTTTGTAAAACTATATATTTTAAATGCCATAGAATTATTGTCAGCAATTGGTTTTATCAAGTTTTATTGTAAAAATATCTATTCATATTCCACTTTGTCCATAATTCTCTGTGTTTTTCTTGTTATTGTTATAATGTTTCCATTATCTCGCTTTTACCATAGAAAAGCTTACAGAATAACATTTCATATAAAAGTATCTCTTTTATATATCTCTTATAGTTGTATCCTTCAGATACAAGAGTAGATTTTAGAGGAAATTGTATTGTGGTATTTTTATTATTGTAAATCATTTTTCTTGGATCTGGTAAAATGAATTTATATTTTATAATTAGTTTTATTAGGAAAACAATATTATTGTGAATAATAAAATCTAGATTTGTAGTAAATTTGTAAATTTCATATTTAAATAATTAATTGATTTGTTAAACCACAATTTTTATTTCATGTTATTAAACAAAGTGTTATATAGAAGAAAATATTATCAGACTAAAGAGAAATTAATTACAATATATAATCTGTAGTTAATTGTTTAAATTTCTAGGATTTTCTTAAGAGAAGTTCAAGTTATATGAAACAAACTCTTAAGCTTGCAAAGTATTTCGATTCTTTAATTTTAAATCAGTTTAAGGACTTTTAAATTTTTAGTTTATTCTCCCCAAGATTGCATTTGCTTTAAAATTATATGTTAGGAAATTACTTAGGACTGTATAAGTTCGTCATAATATTAAAAATATTCTCAGTTAAATTTCTCTTTTGTTTCTTGTTATATTGAAATAAATTGTCATAATTTTTCCCACGAAATTAAACCAACCTTGATGACAATTTACTTAAGCAAACTTACAAGGAGCGATCTTATATTAAACAAATATGCTGGCATAGGTATTACTTACAGGCTGATGAGAAATAATTCAAACTAATATGCGTCTCCATAAAAAAATTAAGTCACAATGTGACAGAAAAATAAGTGAAATAGTGACAAACTTTCTATAGAAAACTTATGTCAAATGTTAACAATTTTTTAAGCAGAATTATGCCGTAATGTAACAAATAATCTATAGAAAATGTGACAAAATTTGCCATAGGAAAATTATGTCACAATGTGACAAAATTTGCTATAGGAAAATTATGCCACAATGTGAAAAAATTTGCTATTGGAAAATTATGCCATAATGTGACAAAATTTACTTAAAGAAAATTATGTCACAATGTGACAAATTCAAATTTCATTTCGGTTAATTATGCCAAAATGTGACAAATTCTCCATGTGATAAATTTTTCATAGGAAAATTATATCACGATGTTGCATATTCTCTAAAAGAAAATTAGCTCACAATTTGGCAAATTTTGAACAAGAAAATATTCAATTATTCTATCAAGCCACAATGTGACAAAATTTTATATAAAGGAAAAGCAACTTGAAAAGTGACACTATCTATAAGAAAACTAAGTCACAATATATCACATTTTCTATAAAAATAATTCAGTCACTATGTGATATATTTTCTACAATAAAAAGAGATCATATTTTGTTACATTTTCTATAAGAAAATAGGGCTAATTTGTTACACATTTACACAGGAAAATGCGGTCACTCTATTCAACATTTTCTTTAAGAAAACGGTGTCACTTTTCGTCATATTGTGTCAGATCATTTGTAAGGAAATAAGACTATATTTTGTCATATTTTCTATAGGAAAATGAGATCACATTTTCTGTAAGAAAATTAGGTCACCCTCTGTCACTTTTTCTATGAGTAAATGACTTGTGTCACAATTTTCATAAGAAAATAAGACCATATTGTCACACATTTCCTATTAGAAAATAACCATAAAGTGTTACATTTTCTACAATAAATTATGTCGCTTTGTGTCACATCTTTTGTAAGAAAATCAGACCACTTTGTGTCACATTTTCTACAGAAAAATGGGCCAACATTGTGTCACATGTTATACAGAGAGATAACGACACATGTGGACATATTGTGTCACATTTTCTATTAGAAAACTAAGACACATTGTGTCACATTTAGCCACATTGTGCCATATTTTTATGCGAAACTAAAGGGTGTGTAAATTCAGTCACCCTGTTTCACCTAAATAACCCTAAATAGTGTTCATATGTTCTTTTGTATGATTAAATATTAAAAAATATGCTTTATTTATATAACTAACTCTAGTAATTCACTTTTTTCTCTTGTATTCCATTTTCTGCTCTTCTTTTACTTTTCCAAATATGTTGCTGCTACTGCTGCTGCTGATGCCGTCGCTGTTGATGACGATGATGATACCACCAATGATGTTGTAATTGTTAATACTTGCTGCTGTTATTCATATGTTCATTGTCATTGGTTGCTCTTTGGTTTCATATGTATGTATGTGTGTGTGTGTGCCATTTTATAGGAAATGCATTGCCGGAAAAGAACAAAAAACAGAAGCGGAAGTTGAGACATTTTTACTGACGTTACGTGTAAGTATGTTGCTTTCAAAAAAGGGTATTTTAGTTCTTTTCTTTTTTTGCTATAGAACTTTTTTTAAAGACTTGCTACAACTTTATTGTTGTGGCAAGAATATTGCAGAGGAAAAAATATTACTGTATTTTAAGATATAGAAGATGAAGACGTTTGTGGGTGAAAGAAACGAGTAGTTTTTGTTCATAGAAAATGGGATATATTGGTGGAAATTTATTCTACTTTTTGTCTGCTGGTGAAAAATAAAAAATTGTTATAACACACGCATATACTAGATGATTTAATGAGGACTGAGATCGAAAAATTCTTAACACGCGTCTTTCATTAAAAATTTTAAACCAAAGTATTATTTGATTCTTTGTAAAACTTGTCAGTTATGTTATGTAAATTATAAAATGTGATTAAAATGTGCGACCAGAAAAAAGTGCAAATTAAAATTATTAAATATTTTCAACAAAACCCAACATGATCGTACAAACATAGAACGGAACTTGTCCGTTGAGCGAAGGTCTTGTACAGGTAGACGAAATGTTTCACGTGATATTTCTCAAGCCAAAAAGGAGAAAAAATTTTTAAAAGAGCTCCTAACACATTCGGTAGTAAAGCAGCCCGGTTATGCATGGTTTGCAACACAAGGAATGATTATAGAAAAGGCTACTTCCAGTCATAAGACTTCATAATGAGTCCACTTAAGTGTGGATTCACTTGTCATCCTGCCACTATGGTAAACCAGACCTTGAGTACAAGAACAATAATTTGGTATTTGTATGCAGGGAGGCAAAACCTCTAAACTGCCCGTAGTTGAGGCCAGTGAAGAGATATTGGACTCTTGTTAAAAGGTGTCGAAAAGTGCGGTAGATTTAAAACGGAGATGGACAAAATGTTTGAGCAAAGTGACAGAAATTAGAGAAAAAAAAACGTTAATAAAAGGGTTTCTGAAAAGGGTTCAATATTTCAAAATTAAAACTATCAGTTTAGTGGTATCATATATGTATGTAAAGAATTTTTCGATCCCACTCCTTATATAGTAACATGATTTTAGGGGTTCTGCAAACGAGGTGTAGTTGAAAACTTTTGTACTTTAACTTTAATTTTGAGAAATTTGTTTATAGGCACCCTCGTATGTGTTAGTACTTGAGTATGTGTTTTTGTTTACATAAGTCTACGTGGGTGTATGTTGTTTATATTTCTTAAAATCATGATACATGTGTTTATATTTTGCACTTTTTTCCTCATTCCACTTGAAAACTGCTGACATTTGAACGTAATAAAAAAAAGTTTCTTATGGTTTGTTGAACAAATGTTTTATAAATATTTAATATTTTTAACTAAAACTACAATTTCATTTGATATGCCAACATATTTTTCAAAAAATAAAGAAATCCTTTTTTAAAAACAAGGAGTTGTTAAAGACTTTACATAAATTCCTATTTAACATTTAAAGCGTTTTACTAAAGAAGACTATATTTTCTTTTATTTTTTAGGATGAAAATCGTTATCACGAAGACATATTTGGCATAACTTTAAGAACTGCTGAAATACATACCAAATCCAGAGCCACTGCTCGCATACGTATGGCATCTCAACCCTAAATGGAACCAATATAAAAATGACACAAATTTTATTAAGCAAAAATTATAAAAATTCACGATATTTTACTAAAAGCAATTTTCTAAACTTAAACGAATTACAAAATCGCAAATATCTCAGTAAATTTATGCAAAAATCAATATCTAAAAAAAAAACTATAATTTCTTTAAAAAAAACACATAATTAACTATTTTTACTACTAATTGTTGTTACACCTCGAGATCACAAAAACTTTAAGCGTCATATCAAAAAACTCCAGTAAACGAAATATTTTTAAATCATCTTTAAATAAAATTTAAATAAATTTGTTGTTGTTAGTTTTTTGTTTAAATAAATTAATCGTAAAAAAAACATGTAAGAAAATGTATTCGGCTGCGCCGACTATTTAATACCCTCCACTACAATACGTGTAAGGAAATTTATTGTATACAATATTTAAGGCGGAGCACTTAATGAGTAATAAAATTAGTTATAGTTTTCGCCATAACTTTTGTTCCACAGAACCACAACAAAAACTCAGGCCAAATTTTATTGAGCTCTGTTTCTTTTTGTGGATGTGAGTGTGTCAACAGTAGCAGACAGACATACGAACAGACAGACGTACATAACTAGAGTTAGATTTTTATTTGATGCAAAAATATATATACAATATATAATCTAAGATGATTCCTTCCTACCGTAACACACAGAACGACGAAGAGGACATTTTACTTTTACCTCTGGTGATGGTGGAGGGTATAAAAAGAAAAACTTTCAAATTTATTTCTTTTTCAATAAATGTTATTCAAAATTTAAAATCATATCAAACGAAATGATCAATCAATTAAACTGAATAGAAAAATTTGAAATCAATCAAAATTCCAAAATTAAAAATAAAAAAATAAAAAAAAATAATTAATAAAAAATATAAATAAAATTGAAAAATATTCCAAAACTAAAATAAAAAATTGTTTTATTTTTTGAAAACTCTGGCAACCATCCTATTTCTCCAATCACGCTGCACAGTGTTACTAAATCGCTTAATTTTCTATATGAAGAAAATCATGTGACAATGTGACAAAATTTTCTATATGAAAAAATCATGTCACAATGTGACAAAATTTTCTATATGAAGAAAATCATGTCACAATGTGACAAAATTTTCTATATGAAGAAAATTGTGACAATGTGACAAAATTTTCTATATGAAGAAAATCAAGTGACAATGTGACAAAATTTTCTATATGAAGAAAATCATGTCACAATGTGACAAAATTTTCTATATGAAAAAAATCATGTCACAATGTGACAAAATTTTCGATATGAAGAAAATCAAGTCACAATGTGACAAAATTTTCTATATGAAGAAAATCAAGTCACAATGTGACAAAATTTTCTATATGAAGA
This sequence comes from Cochliomyia hominivorax, assembly GCA_004302925.2. Lineage (NCBI taxonomy): Eukaryota > Metazoa > Arthropoda > Insecta > Diptera > Calliphoridae > Cochliomyia > Cochliomyia hominivorax. The sequence goes on from PYHX02000158.1 coordinate 40,507,843, forward strand.
AAATCAAGTCACAATGTGACAAATTTTCTATATGAAGAAAATCATGTCACAATTGACAAAAATTTTCTATATGAAGAAAATCATGTCACAATGTGACAAAATTTTTCTTTGAAGAAATCATGTCACAATGTGACAAATTTTCTATATGAAGAAAATCATGTCACAATGTGACAAAAATTTTCTATATGAAGAAAAATCATGTCACAATGTGACAAAATTTTCTATATGAAGAAAATCATGTCACAATGTGACAAAATTTTTTTATATGAAGAAAATCATGTCACAATGTGACAAAATTTTCTATGTTTGAAGAAAATCAATGTCACAATGTGACAAAATTTTCTATGTGAAGAAAATCATGTCACAATGTGAAAAAAATTTTCTATGTGAAGAAAATTCATGTCACAATGTGACAAAATTTTCTAATGTGAAGAAAAAAAAATCATGTCACAATGTGACAAAATTTTCTATGTGAAGAAAATCATGTCACAATGTGACAAAATTTTCTATATGAAGAAAATCATGTCACAATGTGACAAATTTTCTATATGAAGAAAATCATGTCACAATGTTGACACAAAATTTCTATATGAAGAAAATCAATGTCACAATGTGACAAAATTTTCTATATGAAGAAAATCATGTCACAATGTGACAAAATTTTCTATATGAAGAAAATCATGTCACAATGTGACAAATTTTCTATATGAAGAAAATCATGTCACAATGTGAAAAAATTTTCTATGTGAAGAAAATCATGTCACAATGTGACAAAATTTTCTATATGAAGAAAATCATTGTCACAATGTGACAAAATTTTCTATATGAAGAAAATCATGTCACAATGTGACAAAATTTTCTATATGAAGAAAATCATGTCACAATGTGACAAAATTTTCTATATGAAGAAAATCATGTCACAATGTGACAAAATTTCTATATGAAGAAAATCATGTCACAATGTGACAAAATTTTCTATATGAAGAAAATCATGTCACAATGTGACAAAATTTCTATATGAAGAAAATCATGTCACAATGTGACAAAATTTTCTATATGAAGAAAATCATGTCACAATGTGACAAAATTTTCTATATGAAGAAAATCATGTCACAATGTGACAAAATTTTCTATATGAAGAAAATCATGTCACAATGTGACAAAATTTTCTATATGAAGAAAATCATGTCACAATGTGACAAAATTTTCTATATGAAGAAAATCATGTCACAATGTGACAAAATTTTCTATATGAAGAAAATCATGTCACAATGTGAAAAAATTTTCTATATGAAGAAAATCATGTCACAATGTGACAAAATTTTCTATATGAAGAAAATCATGTCACAATGTGACAAAATTTTCTATATGAAGAAAATCATGTCACAATGTGACAAAATTTTCTATATGAAGAAAATCATGTCACAATGTGACAAAATTTTCTATATGAAGAAAATCATGACACAATGTGATAAAATTTTCTATATGAAGAAAATCATGTCACAATGTGACAAAATTTTCTATATGAAGAAAATCATGTCACAATGTGACAAAATTTTCTATATGAAGAAAATCATGTCACAATGTGACAAAATTTTCTATACGAAGAAAATCAAGTGACAATCTGACAAAATTTTCTATATGAAGAAAATAAAGTGGCAATGTGACAAAATTTTCTATATGAAGAAAATCAAGTGACAATGTGACAAAATTTTCTATGTGAAGAAAAAAAGTCACAATGTGACAAAATTTTTTAAATGAAAATCTAGTCACAATATGACAAAATTTTCTATATGAAGAAAATCAAGTCACAATGTGACAGAAATTTTTTTTAATGAAAATCTAGTCACAATGTGGAAAATTGCGGTACATTAAGTAATATTTTCTATAAAAAATAGAGTCATATTGAGACATATTTTCGTTCAGGGGCCAACAAAACTTTCATTACAACATCTTCTGAATTTCTTTTGTTGCTAAAGAACATCTTATCTAATATTTCTATTAAACAATCATCACATTCACACTCACTCACTTGAATTTAAATAAAAATTGTTTAAAACTTTCATGAATGAATGAAGCGAATTTTGACATTGACAAATTCACAAAAAGAAAATCAAAATCACGTATAAAAATATGGAGCATTTCTCTTTTATATTCGCAAATTTTCACACACACACTGAATAAATTATAATAATAAATGCGAAACTTTTTTATGAACACATACGCACACACACACAGATGTACACATATATTTTGAAGCTCAAATCTTTTTATATTTAGAATAAAAATTAAATCAAAATAATAAAAATCATTTTAATGAAATAAATTCCTATAAAAAATGTGAAATATGAAAAAATGTTAATATTAATTCAAATTAACTTGTAGCGTGAAAAAGACGATATTTGCATATTTATTTTTT
>PYHX02000158.1:40510361-40547176 GCA_004302925.2 Cochliomyia hominivorax
AACCAAAGGATTTCCTATTTCAATAAATAAGATTTTATGGGAGAGAAGAAATGTGACCAACTTGTTAGAAAACCTTGCAACTATGACTATTAGCAATTTTAAGTCACAATGTGACGAAATTTTCTATAAAAAGAAAATCCAGTCACAATGTGACAAAATTTTCTATATGAAGAAAATCCAGTCACAATGTGACAAAATTTTCTATATGAAGAAAATCCAGTCACAATGTGACAAAATTTTCTATATGAAGAAAATCCAGTCACAATGTGACAAAATTTTCTATATGAAGAAAAAATCCAGTCACAATGTGACAAAATTTTCTATATGAAGAAAAATTCCAGTCACAATGTGACAAAATTTTCTATATGAAGAAAATCCAGTCACAATGTGACAAAATTTTCTATATGAAGAAAATTAAGTCACAATGTGACAAAATTTTCTATATGAAGAAAATCCAGTCACAATGTGACAAAATTTTCTATATGAAGAAAATCCAGTCACAATGTGACAAAATTTTCTATATGAAGAAAATCCAGTCACAATGTGACAAAATTTTCTATATGAAGAAAATCCAGTCACAATGTGACAAAATTTTCTATATGAAGAAAATCCAGTCACAATGTGACAAAATTTTCTATATGAAGAAAATCCAGTCACAATGTGACAAATTTTCTATATGAAGAAAATCCAGTCACAATGTGACAAAATTTTCTATATGAAGAAAATCCAGTCACAATGTGACAAAATTTCTATATGAAAAATCCAGTCACAATGTGACAAAATTTTCTATATGAAGAAAATCCAGTCACAATGTGACAAAATTTTCTATATGAAGAAAATCCAGTCACAATGTGACAAAATTTTCTATATGAAGAAAATCCAGTCACAATGTGACAAAATTTTCTATATGAGAAAATCCAGTCACAATGTGACAAAATTTTCTATATGAAGAAAATCCAGTCACAATGTGACAAAATTTTCTATATGAAGAAAATCCAGTCACAATGTGACAAAATTTTCTATATGAAGAAAATCCAGTCACAATGTGACAAAATTTTCTATATGAAGAAAATCCAGTCACAATGTGACAAAATTTTCTATATGAAGAAAATCCAGTCACAATGTGACAAAATTTTCTATATGAAGAAAATCCAGTCACAATGTGACAAAATTTTCTATATGAAGAAAATCCAGTCACAATGTGACAAAATTTTCTATATGAAGAAAATCCAGTCACAATGTGACAAAATTTTCTATATGAAGAAAATCCAGTCACAATGTGACAAAATTTTCTATATGAAGAAAATCCAGTCACAATGGACAAAATTTTCTATATGAAGAAAATCCAGTCACAATGTGACAAAATTTTCTATATGAAGAAATCCAGTCACAATGTGACAAAATTTCTATATGAAGAAAATCCAGTCACAATGTGACAAAATTTTCTATATGAAGAAAATCCAGTCACAATGTGACGAAATTTTCTATAAAAAAAAAGGAAAGTCCAGTCACAATGTGACGAAATTTTCTATAAAAAGGAAAATCCAGTCACAATGTGACGAAATTTTCTATAAAAAAAGGAAAATCCAGTCACAATGTGACGAAATTTTCTATAAAAAAAAGGAAAATCCAGTCACAATGTGACGAAATTTTCTATAAAAAGAAAATCCAGTCACAATGTGACGAAATTTTCTATAAAAAGAAAATCCAGTCACAATGTGACGAAATTTTCTATAAAAAGAAAATCCAGTCACAATGTGACGAAATTTTCTATTAAAAAAGGAAAATCCAGTCACAATGTGACGAAATTTTTTATAAAAAGAAAATCCAGTCACAATGTGACGAAATTTTCTAAAAGAAAATATGGAAATTGTCTAAGGTTGTCTTTAGTTTTCTTTAAAAATTTACACATATTTCTTTTTAGGGAAACTAAATAAATTGTGCTTCATTTCTGTAGGGAAATTAAGTCATTTGCCTAGAGGAAATAAAGTCCCATTGTGTCCCATCTTCCTGTAATCATTCGATAGTGTTCTTTTCCTTCAATTGCATTTTCTTAAATTTCCTGAAAACTTTTCCTATTAAGCAAATTCTTGTCCTGTACGTATTGTCACCATACTTGTCCTGTAGATGTTTATAGTTTATACGATTATTTTAATGTTATTGATGATAATGTCATGGTGCATGTCCTTTATTTATTTGTCACACATACAATAAACTATTGACAGACTATAAGATATTGATTCTTGCAAAACATTATAAATTTGATGAATGAAATATTGCAAATAACTTACCTTATGGTTTGATAGACATGTTCCGCCATAGTGACATCACCACACACATAAATGTGACCACGTTCTTCAACTATCAAATTGTACAATAATCGAATTCTTGCTCAATCAAATCTTGGACATAAGTCTACAAGAGATACGTTATTCATTCATCAGCACATATTTAATGAACAGGAGGAGGAGGAGCAGAGATAATGTTGCACATAACGATGAGAAGGAATTATTGTCATTGAGAAGATGATGGCGATGATGACAAGTGTGGTAATTGTTGAGAGAACGAAGAAAGAAGAAATCCCCCAAACAACAGAAGATAGTTAACCATTCAAGCATTACATTTTCATCAATAAGACAATCATTAAAGTTGTTCCAATTGATCAGGGACAAGATGAAGCATCCAAATAGTAATAGAAACAAATGCAATCGGAAATAAACAAAAAGAAAAATAGTTAAGGGAAATTGTGAGCAAGAAAAAGTTACAAAATGAAAAAATCTTTAGAAACAGGAAATTTTATTTATTGACCATTTTTAATAGTTTATAGTTGTAGTAGTTTGTTAGCAATGAATGGTCGAATGAATGTTTGTATTTGTGTTAGTTATGACCAACTATTTCTGTTTCCTTTTGCTAGACAAAGGACACTAAAGTTTATTGCAAACATTCTGTCTGTCTGTCACTCATTCATTCATTTATTCATTGTGTGCACTGTTTGTTGTTTGTTTAGTATTGAAGAGATTCTTCATTGCGAAATATATTTTTGTATCAATTTTTATGTGTATTTGTTTAAATTGCAAAGATGTTTATGTGTTTGTGAAAAATAGAAAATAAATTCTTTTACAAGTATTTTGTGGTGCAAAGTTAGAAAACATAATACAAGAGAGATTTACAGAGTATTAAGGGCTCCAATAGGGATTTACAATAATATTGAAATGTTTAAATAACATAAAATATTAATACTCTATTTATCTCTGTATCTATTTATTTATTACACAATATATCTGCTCGAATGTGCAATTCACCATAAAAGATAAACATTCTTAAAATTTAAGGATTGAAATAAATTCGATATTAAATTATTGTCCCTTAAAAACTTATAGTATTTTCTAAGGACATTTGGGTCACAAATAAATCAGAATTTAACTCAAAAATGAAAAAAAAATCTCTCAGGAAATTCAGTAGTTTCCTGACAAATTTACCCTAAGAAAATTATGTCAAATTCTGACAAATTTTATCAAACAAAATTATCTAAAATTCTGGAAAGAAAAACTCTAACAAATTTTCTAAGAAAATTATATGAAATTCTGACAAATTTTCTCTAAGAAATTTATATAAAATTTTGACAAATTTCCTCTAAGAAATTTATATAAAATTTTGACAATTTTCCTCTAAGAAAATTATGTCAAATTCTGACAAATTTTCTCTAAGAAATTTACATAAAATTTTGACAAATTTCTTCTAAGAAATTTATATAAAATTTTGACAAATTTCCTCTAAGAAAATTATGTCAAATTCTGACAAATTTTCTCTAAGAAAATTATGTTACATTCTGACAAATTTTCTCTAAGAAAATTATGTTACATTCTGACAAATTTTCTCTAAGAAAATTATGTTACATTCTGACAAATTTTCTCTAAGAAAATTATGTTACATTCTGACAAATTTTCTCTAAGAAAATTATGTTACATTCTGACAAATTTTCTCTAAAAAAATTATGTTACATTCTGACAAATTTTCTCTAAGAAAATTATGTTACATTCTGACAAATTTTCTCTAAGAAAATTATGTTACATTCTGACAAATTTTCTCTAAGAAAATTATGTTACATTCTGACAAATTTTCTCTAAGAAAATTATGTTACATTCTGACAAATTTTCTCTAAGAAAATTATGTCACATTCTGACAAATTTTCTCTAAAAAAATTATGTCACATTCTGACAAATTTTCTCTTAGAAAATTATGTCTTATTCTGACAAATTTTCTCTAAGAAAATTATGTCACATTCTGACAAATTTTCTCTAAGAAAATTATGTCACATTCTGACAAATTTTCTCTAAGAAAATTATGTCACATTCTGACAAATTTTCTCTAAGAAAATTATGTCAAATTTTTAAAAATTTTCTCTAAGAAAATTATGTCAAATTTTGACAAATTTCCTCTAAAAAAATTATGTCAAATTTTGACAAATTTCCTCTAAGAAAATTATGTCAAATTTTGACAAATTTCCTCTAAGAAAATTATGTCAAATTTTGACAAATTTCCTCTAAGAAAATTATGTCAAATTTTGACAAATTTCCTCTAAGAAAATTATGTCAAATTTGACAAATTTCCTCTAAGAAAATTATGTCAATTTGACAAATTTCCTCTAAGAAAATTATGTTAAATTTTGACAAATTTCCTCTAAGAAAATTATGTCAAATTTTGACAAATTTCCTCTAAGAAAATTATGTCAAATTTTGACAAATTTCCTCTAAGTCAAACTCTGAAATTTTTTCTCAAAAAGATTTATGACAACTTCTACAAATTTTCTGTAAGAAAATTATTTAAAATTCTGACAAAATGTCTCTTATTAATTTATGTCAAATTCTGACAGATTTTCTTTAAGGAAATTTCGTCAAATTTTTGGCAAATTTTCTTTAAAATTATTATGTCAGTTTCTGACAAATTTTCGTTACGAAATTTGTGCCACTTTGTGACAATTTTTTTTTAAATTTTGTGACAAGTCTGAAAATTTTCCTTACGAAAGTTTCTGACAAATTTTGTCAAAATTGTGACAGAATTTTGTTTTGTTTTTTTTTTCTGATAAATTTTTCGGTAGAGTTCCTTTTACTTACCTTTGGAATATTTGGTTCCCTTGATAAAGCCAAAAACACACGGTCCAATATTTTCTCATTTACCAAACGTTCCTTTTCATCTGCATATAAATCCACATTCTTATTGCGGCAACCAAAGAAAAGCCAAACTTTTGGCAATTGACAATTTTCATGCATTTCTCGCATCATTTCGAATTCTTGCCAGAACGAACGGAATGGTGCTATACCGGTACCAGGACCTATTAACACAATAGGTCTTGTGCTATCTGAAGGTAAATGAAAACCAGGGGCACTACGCACAAATATAAACAAATCATCTTGAGCCTTAAGACTGGCCAAATAATTGGAACAAACACCGAAACGTTCATCACCCACACCATCCTCACAGCGATACCTGACTATGGCCACAGTCAAATGTATTTCATTGTTGACTTTGCGTGGTGAGGAGGATATAGAATAGAATCTGGACTGAAGAGGCATTAAACTGGCCAGCACTAAAGAGGCGGGAGGCTTACAAGAGGGAAACTCTTCGAGAACATCTAACAAATGTGGTAAACGCCAGTGACGCCAATCTTCATAGGCCGATGAATCATTGACCAGCAACTGTAAGCGTTCCTTATCTGCATTGTCTTCACAGAAACCCGAAAATAAAGTCAACATTTGTCTCGAGGGTGGCGTAGTGATATCGAAAAATCTTGTTAAAAGAGTTCTTAAACTTTCTGCCGGTATTTTGTCATGCGATTCCCAACATTTGAAAATACCATTCGACGTTTGTTTCTCCTTTAACAATTGCAATTGTAAAATTTCATCTGGATCCTCGAAACCACTCAAACGTTTCAGTATACCATCCACAATTTCCGGCCGATTGGCAGGAAAGATACCCACATGGTCACCAGGTTCATAATCTATACCAGGAGCGGTGATTTCCAAGAGAATGGTGGTCTTTTCATCTGCTGCCATGCTGGTGAGATTATGGGGATTTCTTTTAATTTGACAACAGGTGACTTTTTTGTTATGATATTTTGAGAGTAGTTGTTCCAGTGAGCCCTTGCCCTTGGAGGGTACCAAACGCACAGTGTTCACGGTAAGAGAATCATTTTGTAATGCCATGGAGGCATCTGAAAGACTTTCATCAGGGTCCAAACAGAAAGTTTCACAGGCCACTTTAAAAACTTCAGGAGCCCATTTACGAAATGATTGTTCTTGGCCACACATTTCATCACCATACGAAACCTTTAGTAGACGTTCACCGCCCAATTCTCCCAAAATATTATCGATATATTGACCAAAAGCACAAAAATTCGGATAAGCCGAAGAGCCCAAAGCAAAGACAGCAAATCTGAAATTAGAATAAAATGAAAGGGAAAAGTTTAAGTTTCATCAGGTGGGAGTAGATTTTGGTGTTCTCCTTCATTACCTCACATTCGATAATGGTCCAAAATTCTCCTCTGTAAATGTATCCGAAGTGGAACCTCTTAGGGAATCCCATCTATCGATTTTCTTTACTTGTTGCAAAGGTAACTTAATAAAATCTTGCCTTGAGCTGGCTTTCATAAATGATTTGGAGGATGTGACTGCGACACTGCAACCAAAAAAAAAATGTAAAAGAAAAATAAACATAAATAAAGTAACAACCGGAAATGGAGGAAAAATGATACCGGAAATAGTAAAAATTTTGCAAGTTCATAAAAAATTTCGTTGAACTTTAAAAGAAATAAAAAATGAATGAAAAATGATGACTGTGTTGCAACAAACTTGAAATAGAGTCATTTTTGATGTTATAGTTTTTTTTTTGAGATTCTCTACAAAATCTTTTTTTAAAAGTTTATTCACTTCTTTTCATTTCTCATATTCATTTGTGTGTATTTGTTGTTTGTGTGTATTGTATTTATATAACAGCTTATGATGACAGTATGATAGAGATATAAAGCTGTAGTGACATATATTGGACACATGGTATACAATGGATTAGTTGTATTTATTATATTTAGAATTGCTTTCGAAGAAAAATATTAACAATATTTTATATGTTTTTTTGTTATTATAAATTGGAAAATATTGATGAATTTTACTAAAAAGTAAATATTAAATACAGAAATTAAGCGACAATTGTAAAAACAGTTTGTTTGGCTGTTCAAGATACTTTATTCCATAAAAACATAGAGTTCAATAGCGTCCTTTTCCGAAAAGTGACAACCCAAAAGTTTAAAATAACTGGAGAGGAATTATTCTGCTTAATATCATCTTACAAGAGAGACTTTAAAGTAAAATTTAGAAAATTCTATGAGGCGAACAGGCAGAATTACGGCCAAAAAGGAATTGCACAGATCAAGCTAATACCCTACGCATTATAACGGAAGACTCTCTTGAATGGCGTTTTCACTTTCTTATTTATTATTCAAAGAATTCAGTTCGATACCATCAAATGAACTTCTATAAGGAGAGAAATAAGATCAGAATTTATTACGAGGACATTTAACTCTCAGTTCTTCTCAACGTCAATGTCACACAATCATTTCAAATAAATGCCCTCTTACACTTAAGCTTTTCACCATAGTGCTGGATATTACAACGCTGGATATTACAATGAGCGAAGTTGGTTCAGAGAAAAAAAGAAATCACGACAACTAGAGGACTTGAATTATACGGATGATATTTCTCTATCATTGCACAAAAGAACCAACAGTTGCAAAAGTGAATAAGAATATAGCGAAAGCAACACTCAATATGGAGGATGCTCTCCAATATCCGTCAGACAAAACTAGGAATGTCACATCACATTTTACACATCGTGGTACTGAAGTGAAACCTGCTTCGTACTAAACCATTATGATAAAATTTTTCATCAACAAGTTCCTCAGAATTATATGCAGAGCACTCAGGCCTAATAACATCAACAATATAGATCTATGGAATATTACTAATACAAATAAAATGTTGAAATTGGAGACAGACCGGTCATAATATGAAGAACACCCGTAAAGTATAATCGGAATGGCGCTCGAGTGGAATTCTCATGGTTTAAGATGCTGTAGGCTGCCCAAAAACACCTGGAGACGTTCGATACTCCAAGTACTAAGACTACGCAACATTTGTCATCTTATACACCATAGTTGTTTTTCATGAGTCCATATCAGTTTCAAAATTAAGGTGTAACCAACCCAAATGGATAACTTAATCCATTAAGTCAATCTTATTGAAGGGTTCACATGTTATTAGGATCATTTAAGGCGTCTATCATGACACACATCGAGTTATTTGACTTCAGAATTTTGGCGCATAACTTGATTATTTATATTTAGGTGAACACTTAGGCAAGGAAATAATTCGGCAAAATTTAAAACATTATAGATCGTGGACTCAGTAACTGGTTAATACGAATTAAAATAGGAGTAAGTCGCATAAGTCAGTTCTTACAGTAAAAAAGTGACTTCACTGACCGTCAAACCAGCGTCCCCGAAAGCTGCGAGCAATCTCGCATACTGGATCACTCCGCACTTGAGTTGGAAATAATCGGTACCATGCTTTGAGATGAGATTTTCTGTAATTATACCTAATGCAGGGGAGGTTAACCTAGAACCTAAGTCGAACGCTAGGATTTTCAGAATGTTGACTGATGGCTCCAAGCTGCGGGGAAGTGTTGGAGGTGGTTTCTTCATTGGGGATTTTGATGTTAGGACATCCTTTAGACTTAAGGATGATGGCAACATGAGAATATCTTTACCATTAAGAGAGTGGCCAAAGTATAATTGGATATCGGGGCATATCAGGATCTTTACCGACAGTAAACAGACCATCAATGACCATCCAATGTTTCCTGGCCACAGTAACTGTTACGGGAATGACATTGCAGATGATCTAGCCAGACATGGTGCATCGCTTGGTGACGACTGCATCGATCGCCTGGTTAGACCTTATCTAATATACTACAAGAGATACTATGAGAATAAGCTGATAACCTGTGGAGCAGGCAATTACTGGCTTTCAGTAAGAGGTAGACTAGATTGTTGGTGTCTGACGTTACTAAATACATGGAGGATGGGTCTAGCACATTTCGGTTTCTGTCACAGTTTTCGTGGCGAACTAGAAGAAACTACAGTTTTTTAATTATTATATTAATGTCCAGCACTTGGAGAGCTTAGAAGTACCGTGTTTGAAACCCAGACTCTTGAGCAAGATGACTTTGGTAATGTTAATTTTCTTTACTTACAGGCACTGGCTGGTTTTGAGAACCTATTGATTCAGATTAGAAGTTCATTATATCAAATTTGACAAAATTTGAAAGAATTAAAATTAGTTTATTTTGGAAAATGATCACCAACTCATAAGTAGTACCGAATCCGGGTAATAACATGGTACTTTTTTGAAAAAAAAAAATATGTTTTAATAATTGGAAGAAAATTTTTATTGGTTGGATCAAATTTGCAATATGAATTTTATATACCTCCGGCATATAAAATGCATATACCCCTCGGTATTATATGATACTTTTAGAATCTTCTGAAGGAACTATTTGACTTTTTCATAACAAACAAAAATGGTACTTTTTTACATTTAGGTAGTACAAAGTAGGGGGTAAAATGCTATAGCAAATTTTTATAATTGTATAAATTTAATCAAATTTGCCCAGATCAATTGTCTGCACTACATATTCATAGTCGTCATACTCCTTCGTAGCCTCCGATGTTTAAATTCTATTTCAATAAAATTACATAAATTAAAGTTGAAACACTTTTCCTCGAATAATCCCTTTAAAATTACCTCTGCAATTGTTTATTGAAATCTAGGTCTAGGACATTTATTTACGAAAAAAATAAAATATATCTCTGTATATGTGTCCACAAACAAACAAACATCTATTTCTGCTACATTATTTATATCTCTCATTTCAGCAACTTTAAGCTTTATAACGGGTCCTTTCTACATAAACTGTTTTTCTACGATTTAAAAAAATCACACAATTTAAGCACTACAACATAATTGTGAGTAGATTAATTCTTATAAACACACACACACACACAGACACAAATACATACACCCATACTCATAAACATCAACACCTGTAAATGCAACAATAGACATGATAATAATAATGCTGCTACTGCTGCTGCTGTACTGTTGCATTAAAGTGTTGTTGTACATTTAGCTTCAAGCTATTTAAACAGTTGTACCAAGTTCATAGATTCCTAAATGTGTGTGAGTGTGTGTGTTGTGAGACTGTTTTAAGCCTTTTAGGTTTTGTATTGTTGTTTTGTATATAAAATTTCTTTAGCTCATTTTTCCTTCACTTTTCATTTTTGCTTTAATGGGTCTTTCATTGCGTTTGTTCTTGTTCCCCTTCCGGTTGCATCGTGTTAGATAATTTTATGGTGTTGCGTAACTGTTGCATTAAGTGGTCTCCTACAACTAAGGGGCTCATAAAACTGTTGTTCAAATACTACTAAAGAATGGTTAAATTATTCGCATAAGAAACACTTAATTTTATTGAAGTGTTTTAGGTTTTCTATGAGGACTGAACTCAAGGAAATTTTTGGTTTGAATATTGATGGGGATTCTTGATCTTGGTCCTTATATATAAAGAATGTATGTGTTATATCAAGTCAGTATATTATTTTCATATATTTTGGTAATAAAAGTGGGTTTTGTGTTGTGATTACCTCTATTTCTCTAAATGGTCACGAGCCCTAAAAAATGGTTAAATTGCAATTGACCATAACTTTGTGATAATGCAAAGTGACTCAGAATTGAGGAGTACAGGGGTACAGCGTTATAATTTTTAAAGTTGGCCAAGGAGGGAGTTTTGAAATTAAATAAACAAGTGGATCGGATAAATACTTCTCGAACGAAATTCAGAATGCTGAAAATCCATTTTTTAAGATGCCATCGGGACTGTGATAACGCCCTGACCTGGATAATAACCAAGTCAAAGATGTAATTTTTAAAACCACATACAAAATCACTCATTATAGGCGAATCACTATAGGGGATTGGAAATTATGCGTTTGTACTACCACTTTTTCATATGTGGTTCGATTCAAAATCACTTCTTTAGTCGATCTGTGGCACCTGTGAAATGGGCAGTATCCGCGTAAAGGTCTTAGTTTCGAAAGTATCTCGGTAAAATTTAGTATTACTTTCGTCTCGTGACGAAATTTGTTGTAATTGGTTATGATCGATATATTATATCATATAAGTCCCATATCAATGTTCCCGTAAAATAGGATTTTTAGTCCACAAAAATCCTAAAACGATTTTTAGACACAATTAAATTTTGTAATATTTCTAAACGCTGTGTGAAAATACTTAGAGGATCAGTCTATTATTTTTCATAGCGCCCACACAAAACTCACTTCCGAAAAAATAATTTCACGAGGGTCGGTGTGCTTCAACATTATAAGATCAGGTGCACTTTGCATCCTTATAAAGGGAAGCAAGAATAAATATAATATATATAAAAAAATATATTTGCATTACAAGGGGGGCTACAATACCTCCTTGTCCTATCTTTCCTACAAAGTAATGGAGATGAAATCTTAATACTCTCTCACTTCACTAGTTATTAAGATATTCGATAATTAATTTTTGCTTTGTATGGGGGCTGGTTCTTCTCCCGATCTTATCTTTTTTACAATCTGTCCAGTAAAACTGTGATTGGGGACAAATTTTAAAACTCTCTCTTTAATAGCCCTTTAGATGTTTGACAATTAATATTATTTGCATTGGGGGCTACCTTTCCCCCTTATTCTACACAAATTTTATATAGACTATTTCACTTTCGGTTATATTGGGATCATTCTGTAGAAATTTCAACAAAATCGATAAAGTTGTTCAGCTGTCTATAAATCCAGTTTTTATAAGCGACATTTAAAATGTTTCTTTGAGCTAAATATTACTTAAACTATAAAATATATTCCACATATCGCTCGTTTGCTGCAAGGTAGTCATAACTCAAAAAATTAAATTTTTCAATAGACATATTTTTAATTTACTACAGAAAAATATTTCTTGGAATTCCTAAATGAAAACTTAAATGAAAATGAAAACTTAATATTTGGTTGTTAACTTAGGAAATACCGATGTGTAAGCGGAATATAGCTTAATTGCTGGTAATAGTCAATAAATTATATATTTGGCATTATATACTTTTTTTGAAATACTGCCTGATATATGGATCATATATCAGGCAGGATTTCATTTGCTAGTTTCGACTCACGATTTTAAGTTGAAACATGCAAATTTCGAGTTATGACGAACTTGCAGCAAATGAGAATAGTTGTTATTTTCAATTTGAAATAAAACTAAAAAAAATCTAGAAAATTTGTATTCTAAGTGTCCAAATTATGAAGTCCATTCCTCGTACCCTGAACCTACTAACAACTTGTGCTTCTCCAAATCAGTTGAATATTATTTTAAGAAAATTCATTTAAAAATTTTCAATAGTTCCAAACTTCTTTCAAATGCATTTCCTTATAAACCCTAATGATTCCAATAAATTCCTTTTTTATATCATTTCAGATCAACTTAAGGACGCGCGTTTCGTAACCTCATTATACAACAGCCATTTGGTAAGTTCCATTTAAATTTTGTTCAAAAACATATTCTGTACCACTGTTCTTGCTAACAATCTAAGTTTGCGTTTTCATTCATCATTAAATACCGTTACAACCACAACTTACCAACACTTATTCTTTGTTAAACGAATTTAAATGTGTTTAAATGTGTTCTCTTCATAAACTATTTTATTTTTAGTTAACGGTTAAATAATATTTATTTAGTTTGTTTAGAGTGTCTGTATGTGTGTGTAAGTTTTTTTTCAAATGTTTAAAGTTTCTTTCTTAAGTTGCTTTTAATTACTTATGAGTGGCTTAAGAGGAAACTGTGAAAATGCTTTTATTTTCAACTATTTAAAGAAGAGAGTTTTAAGTCCAACTAAATAACTATTTTCGCCAATATGGAATTAAAAATATATTAAGTTTTTTTAACATTTTTAAAAGGGGATTTTAAAATGTTTGAGCTCAAACGTTTTTAAAGAGCGCCTTAATATAGGCAATGTTTATTTCTAGATTAATAATATAAAACAGTGACTGGTATTATAAATTATGAAGGTGCTTTAAGGAAATACTTAAAAATCTAACATTTATTGTCTTTAAAAATCATACGCCAACAAACAACCAAGTTATGGCAAAGTACTATTTTTGACTCTTTTTCTATTCTTCAAACTATCGGATCTTTCAAAGAGTTTAATTTTAGTTTTTAAAAAGGAGTTTAATTCTTAAAAAATGATAAAAATTAAAAAGATAAAAATAGAGTTTAATTGTAGTTCTAAAAAAAGACTAAAAAAGACTTTTATTTTTTATCGCTCTTTGAACAGGAGTTTAATTCTTAAAATTTTAAAAATAAAAAAAGTGCAAAATCGGAAAAACAAATTTTATAATGAATAGTTCGCAAATATTGTTCTGAAGTCATGTGTAACAGTGAAAAATATTTTTTTATTAAGCTGAAAAAGGAAAGTTTGTATAATTACAACCTTTGTATCAATATACAAACGTACTTACATATTTATTTGTGTTAACTTTTGTTGTATAAATTTAAAAATGCTTTTTTCATTCCATTTTTTATTATAAAACAACAAGAGCAAGTTTTATTGCGGCAAAAAATTTTCTGTGTGTGCTTGTGTACACAGTTTTTTTAACCATTTAGCAATTATAAAGAGTAAAAAATTAACATCTTCTTTTTTACTCTTCGCTAAAAGAAGAATAAAATAATTTTTTCCGATTTCACTCAGAGCAAAATCGAAAAAAATAAAAATTTAATTTTTAATAAAAGAAGAGTTTTATTTTCTTATTCTTAAAAAAATAGTAAAAAAGATCATTTGAAAAAGGGATTTTGTTCCCAGTTTTGCCATAATCTGGTTATTGTTCAAAAATTATTAATTAATGAGTTCTTTTTGGGAAAATACTTAGAATTTTGGAATAACAAATTAAGATTAAAAATGTTTTTAACTGTAGTTTTTTTTTTGGAGATTAATAAATTACATTTTTGTAATTATTACAGAAAAAATTTTCATAATTATATGAATGTTTCTTATATAAAGCAAAAATGTAAGAATAGCACGTATACTTAATATTTTAAATTAGTTCCATATCACATTAAGTATACGTTAAGAAAGAAATTTGATTACAAAAACTTACAAAAAAATCGGAAATATTTTCTACCACCTCTGTGGCCAGACTTGACGATTTATCGTCATTTAGACCGAAATAGCTTTTTGACGATTAATGCCCTAAATTTGAATTTTTCTTAGCACTTTTAATATCCTGAATTCAAATAAAAATTACCCAGATATTTTAGCGGATTTTGGTGTAAAATCTATAAAATCGTTTTAATAACAAACAGTTTATATACCGTTACATGGGGGTTTCTCAAAACGCAAAAATATATTTGTTGTTTCAATATTTGTCAATTTAAAATTATTTTCGTTTTAGCGAATTAGAAAATTGATTTCTGAAATATTTCCCGTTCGCCTTTGAAGATATTCAAAAGCCTTAACTTTCTTGTTGTTGAAATTTAATCTCTTTTTTGGAAAAAAGATTTGATTTATGAGTCATTTTATATGTTGACGATTTCCAAAAGCAAATTTGATGATTTTTTCCTTTCAAATTTGACAAATTTTAATCAAATTCATCTGCCAACCATGTCCACCACTAACACTATGGAAATGTTTGCGTGAGTGAATAATATTGCATTCAATAAATTATTTTACGTTTTTCTCAGTTCATATAAAAGTAAAAATTATATGGATTTACCAAGATTTTTATCAGTTTAAATTTTTTTTCGGTAAAGAAACCACTTATGAGAGCTACGGTATAATGAGAGGCGCACAGCGTGTCCAACACCATTGTTTAGAAATAATATTTTAAGTATTTTTATAATTTTTTTTAGGCAGCACGTTCTGCAGTTTGTAATTATAAATCTGAGTCATAATGTAACGAACACAATATAGTTTTATTGGACTATCAGGCTTGCAGTCCGAACTTAAACCCAATAGAGTACTTGTGACTTAAAGTTTATTTTGAAAATAATGAAAATTTGGAAGAAAATTGATCCCGATCTGTATTTTTGCGGAAAACCACCAATTTTAACAATGTTAAACAATCTGGTAAACCAAAGTGCGTTCACATGAATGTACCATTAAAAGTAACAGTTAACAATATTTTTATAATGAGGTCTTAGTTAGTTAATTAATATATATTAGTTGATTTAATTAAATTATATTCTGACACTAAAAAATTTTTTGTTAAATTTGTTTCTAATTCTTAAAAAAAAGTTATGTGCGTTTGTAGGATTATTTACCAGTGTATATAATCTTCTATAAAAAATATTCATATCAAATTCAGAGATATTCAATTCGAAATAAATTATTAATCCATTTTTACAATTGTATTTTTATAGTTTTCTTTTAAGTTAATGGACTTAATATAGATCTTAATTTGTATACCCTACACTATGTTATTCGTTTGTAACGAACAGAAAAAATATTTGTAACACTACTTTTAAATATGCCATACGACTCAGTATCACTTCCAGAGTCGATTTAAGCATATATGTCTGTCCGTCTGGCTGTCCATGCAAAGTTTGTTCACAAAGTTTAGGTTGCAGTTTAAAGATATCTTATTGATATTTGGCACATGCTATTATTTTGGCTCACGAATGATGCCTAGTGAAATTAGCTATGACGGTTCATTATTTCATATAGGTCGCATACAAATGTCCCCCCGGAATGGGAGTTTTAGCCCATAAAATTCACAAAAGCAAAATCTATTTCAAGCAAATTAAATTAAAACTAAGTTTAATTAAAACTAAGTATATTATATTATATTATATTATATTATATTATATTATATTATATTATATTATATTATATTATATTATATTATATTATATTATATTATATTATATTATATTATATTATATTATATTATATTATATTATATTATATTATATTATATTATATTATATTATATTATATTATATTATATTATATTATATTATATTATATTATATTATATTATATTATATTATATTATATTATATTATATTATATTATATTATATTATATTATATTATATTAATTATATTATATTATATTATATTATATTATATTATATTATATTATATTATATTATATTATATTATATTATATATATTATATTATATTATATTATATTATATTATATTATATTATATTATATTATATTATATTATATTATATTATATTATATTATATTATATTATATTATATTATATTATATTATATTATATTATATTATATTATATTATATTATATTATATTATATTATATTATATTATATTATATTATATTATATATATTATATTATATTATATTATATTATATTATATTATATTATATTATATTATTATATTATATTATATTATATTATATTATATTATATTATATTATATTATATTATATTATATTATATTATATTATATTATATTATATTATATTATATTATATTATATTATATCTAATATGGTGCCAAATTATACGAGGATCGGAATATTATTTCTCATACAACCACCCTTTCAAATATCGCTTTGAAACTCATAAATCGCACATATACGTTGATATTGTAAAAAATTTAGTCACATATGAGATAAGCCAAAACAGCTGTGCGAAAATTAAACGAGAGTCGGTACATAATTTTTCTAATTCCACAGAATTATAGAAAAAAAAATCCCTTTAAAACGGATAAATTTCACGTCAATGTTAATGTCATAATCATATATTGCTCACATAGGAATAATAAGAAAAACAAATTATACGAGGGTCATTCATAAATTTTTCGTAGCAAATATGTACAGTCAAAAATGTGGTGTAAGGTATAAAAAAGTCGGGTTATGGTCGGCCATAACATTTTTACTTTTTTTTATTAATATGAACCTGATTTTCTATTTAATGCTAAATTTTATTGTCGGAATATCCATATAAATATATGATACCGTTAAAAGGTTATATCAGTTTCTAATACATATGTATTTGTTCATTTGTCTATTTCTTGGCACGCTCACATCCACAATAATCTACAGAGCTCAAAGAAATTTGGCCTGAGTATTTGCCATAGTCCTGAGAAGTTCTTAATTCAAAATCAGTAAAGTACTAACGCTTTCACAGATATCAAATATATGTGTATGCCGTTTATAGCTTGGCTAAAAGTCCAACCTAAACTAGGCTTCTTCTAGTTAAATTTAGTTATTTTTCATACCCGAGATATATGGAAAATAACTTTAACTCCTCAAAATCAACTTCACTTCATCTCCTTTCTAATCATGTGCGTTTTCACTTCCCCTGAATTAACAACCTTTTTTCAATTCGTTTTCAATATGCGTCTAACAAAGTTTATTCAAATCAATCTTTGAATCATAAAATTTGACGATTTTCTTTTGAAAACTTTTCCAAATGCTATAAATATTAAAATATTTCCGTTTCCTTAAAAATTATTTATGCTGACTAATTGACAAACTTATTGCAAAAAAGCGACAAATGTAATAAAGAAACTTTTCCATTGACTGCAAATATTTTGAGTCAATTGTAGTTTTAGTTTAAAAGTTTAACAATAACAAAATTTATTCACAATTCAAATCAATAATAATTCAACACTCTTTTTTAACGAATAATCCCGATAAAATAACAAAAATGAACAAATTGGAAATTTTCTAAAAATTTGATAAAAATAGTTTCTTGTACAAATTTTGTAAAGAACAAGTAAAAATATTAAATTCGGCCATGCCGAATCATCAATACTCTTCACCATAAATGTGTGTAAAGTAAAAATGTTATGTTTTGTACATACACGCTCACACATACACTCACAGATTTATGCATTATAAAAACGCTTTTCTTAAATACAACACAGAAGCACTTAAGGGGTCATAAAATTAGTTATATTTTGGCTTTAACTCTGTTTTTCAACTGAACCGATTTTGAGAATTTTTGGATTAGTAATGAAGTATATATAACTTTATAATACGACAATTTCATTTAAATTTGTCGATTTATAATTTTGAATTTTACAAAAGATTTTTGCTTGAACTTAGAGCTTGTCTCAGATATCAGTCTATATCTTTTACTATACTCAACCGATTTTGCTGGTTTCAAAACGAAAACCTTTTAGGATAACAAAAAATACTCAGGCCAAATTTCATTGAGCTCTGTCAATTATTGCGGATATGAGGGTGCCAACAACAAACATGCCGACATAGCTAAATCGACTCAGATTTTGATTTCCATTATGGGGTTTGAGATGATTTTTAGTATTATACATGGAATGACAAAGTCAATATACTCTCTTCACCGTTTGTAGCGGTGGAGGAGGTTATAAAAACTTTATTCAATTGCCAAATAATTACAATAAGGTTACAATTCCAGAAGTTTGGCAAAACTAGGAAAATTAAGTTAATTTCAGGAGTAACAAGAAAATTATACTAATTCAAGATCTTTTTTAGGAAAAACAAGATTTACTAAACTTTTAAGAAAAAGTTTATATAAAAATAATAGAGAAAATGGTTGAAATTATGGTATAATTATGTTAAATAAAAGTTTTTTTTTGGGGGGAAGAGAGACCGAATATTCAGAATACGTAAAAGAATTAGGAAAAGTAAATAAATATAAAAATTATTTAATTAGATTTAAAGATTTTTCACTCTAACAGCTTTTATATGACTGAAACGTCCCCCTCACACACACACACAAATTATAAAAACCGGATATAAAAATATCAAAGCACAACACATGTCCAACCATCATCAGTTATTATTTCCTTTTAAAACTCTCTTTCATAATCATAAAAGTAAAAAAAAGATTCGAAAATTACAAAACAATAGTAAATACAACAAATAAAAATATAAAACTTTTGTTGTTGTTTTTTGTTTTGTTACTTTTAACTACTTTCTTGTTTATTTGTGTGCGTGAGTTAATGCCACACAGTGGTTCTAAAATGTGTTTTGGGATATAATTCTGTAACTCAGGAATTAATAAATATTTTCAAATGAAAATTTTCAAGGACATTCTTGACATATTAATCAGTTTATTTGGAGTACCATAAGTTCTTAGTGACTCTAGGGGACGAGGGGTAAAGTAGCAAAGTTGGCCATGTCGATTATATAAATTTAAAAACGTCAACGAAAATTTCATTTATAGGATGATCCAACCACTTTAACTCCAATAATTTCCAAAACTTAGCTCTATTGAATACGTAATGCTATAATTTTGGTCATTACCCATTAGGTCCAAGTCCGCACTGCAAAGCCAACCAATCCAATAAAAGTACACTGTGTTCGGTAAGAGAAGAACAACTTCTAGTAATTCGTTATGAAATATAATATTAACTTTGGATGGAACAAAACTGATTTTAGATTTGTCAAAATCAGAAAATGCTGCCACCACTGAAATTACGTTTTGACATCCGAACATCATTTGATCTTAAATCGTGTCAATAACATGAGTATGAGTCTGGGTCGTCTGAATTAGTTTTTTTTGTTAGAGAAATTCACCATTTTCCACTCCTCTCTATGAGAATTTAATGAGAACTTTAGACGATTTTGCTATATTCGGCTGCGCTGCATACTCAATACCCTCTACCACAAACACGAATGAAGTAAGTGCGTTAAGTTTCGTACATAGACAATCACGTATACTCTCAAACATATACAACATATAAATGTTTTTCTTAAAAATGACACAAAGAGGTGGTTAGGGTTTGTGAAAAAAAGGTGTTACACTCATCTATAAGCATACCGTTGGACACAGAATCACTTTCTAAATCGATTTAACGATGTCCGTCCGTGTGTCTGTACGGCTGGCTGGGTGGCTCCATGTAAACGTTGGGAAAAGTCTACAGGTCGCAATTTTTGAAATATCACCATGATTTTTGGTATATATTGTTACTCTACCCAAAGGACGAAGTCTATTAAAATTGTTCATGTTTGGTCCTATATTTCAGGTACGTCCCATACAAATGTTCTTCCTGGAATTTGGGTTTAAGTTTATAAAAGTTCTAAATACAAAGTGTTTTTAATGAAATTTGGTACAAGTTAGTCTTATAATATTCTAAAATGATGTACCAAAATATACGAGGTTCGGTCCATTATTTCTCAAAGGTCCCATACAAACCCCTTCACAAATATCGATTTTGAAGTCAAAAATCCCACGTAAACGTTGGTATTGTAATAATAATTGGGCAAATTAAGATAAATTTAAGCAGCAATCGATGTGTAAAATTATGCGAGGGTCGGTTTATATTTTTTTGTAGCCCCAATATGACACCCCCAGCAAAAATCTTTTTAAAACGCATAAATTTAACATAAATCTTGGCGTCACAATAATGTACAGCAGACGTAAGAATATTTTAGAAAACCAAATTATACGAGGGTGGTTCATAAATTTTTCGTAGTATTAGTTTTTAGTGTATTAGTTAGCTGGACTTGATCGACTATACATTCTTATTTGCTAATTTTTTCGTTACGTTTGCAAAGTGAGGTAAACGCTCTAAAAGTGTTTTTTTCCGTCGGATGGCCCGAACAGTGTAATCATTTCAAAGAAGTTTTGCTATTTTTTGAAAATTCTACGCTATGAGGGCCAGATGGAGTCCCCTACTTTTCCAAAACAACTCGAAACCACTTCAGCTTTAATCATAAAAAAATTTTTTTAAATTTCAAATGATTGAAAAATTTAACAGAATTATTTCTTAAAGACTCGATTTGGACTCGAAAGCATATTATCTATAAAAAAGATACAATTTTATTGAGATACAAAAATCCTTTTTAGACCACTGTTTGCTTGTATTTTAGTCATCTTTATTTTCATTTCAATTCATGTTTCCCAACAAATGTGTTAAAATCTTTTGCTTGATTGGCCTCCCAACACAAAAATAGCGAATTGTATACCAAACTGTCATTATAGTTACAAGAAGGTGATTTTCATTAGTCATTAATCTAATTATACTCCAAAAGAAACAAATAAATCCTAAAAATATAATAAAACAAATCTCCTCCCAAAAAACGTTATCAGGAATTTTCGTAAATGACTTAAATACACACAATTTCATCATCACGTCTTAAAAATAAAAATTGTAATAAATCATATTCATGTTAATAATGAGAGTTTTGGAGAAAAAGGAAGAAAATTCAGCAAATTAAAAAAAAAATCCTGAAGTTCAATTTGTAAGAGAAGGAAGATGAATAAAACACACAATTAAAATTTAATTGGAATCATTCATTTGTCCTTATTTTGTTATATAAAGAAATCTGATTATAATATATGAATGTATTGTTGTCTGGACCAGATAATTTTTATTTTATTTGTTGGTTTTTAACAGAAAATATTATTTTATTTGGGACTTTTTTATAGATTCCTACATACCCGAAAGTAACAAAGACTATAAATAATTTCGATATCAAAAGAATCACTTCATCGAGAATTTTGGGGCGGATAAAACCAGGGGGAGAACTATATATCCCACTTAGAGTGCAAATTTTGATCATCGAATATCTAAAGAACTATAACAGCGAGAATTTTAAAATTTGGCACCCAATAATTTTTCCAAGGACCTTTTTTACGAGGCAAAATGTGAGATGGCTAAGATCAGGGAAAGGGGAAGTCCTCATACAACAATAGTTCCCAAATCCGATCACAATCACTTTCTCAAGAATTTGTTTTACTGATCAAAATATAGGACGGGTAGGATCAAGAAGAAAAGCAAATATTAATTATCAAATATCTGAAGAACTGTGAAAGTGGAAGTTTTGAAATTGGATCCAATTATTTAGTCAAAGATCTTTTTTACTGCTCAAAATGTAGGACGAATAGGACCGTAAGAGGTTGCCCTTAAATATTAATTATAGGATATCTAAAGAACCGTTTCTCAAGGAACTGTTCTACTGTACAAAATATTGGGCGAATAGGGTCAGGAAAAGAGGTTCCTCTCGCACAAACCCAAATTTAATACAAAAATTCGATCCCAACCACGTTCTCAAGGATGAGTTTTACTGGACTTAATGTAGGACGTATAAAATCAGGAAGCGAGATAAATATACAATAATTAGCAAATATTAATTATTCTAAACAGTCGTTACAACGAGGGTTTTGAAATTTAGTACTTAACAATTTCTTAAAGAACTATACCTCGAAAAATACTTGGACCGATGAGATATTTAAGGAACTGCTGTTATAAAATTTTATGAATTGCCTTTCATTCAATTCTGTTGAGGCATTATTTACCAAACTTCAGTTGCGATATCAGTTGCCAAAATTATATTCTAGATGGCAACTAACAACTGAAATTGTCAATTTCAATTTTAAATCAAAATATTGCTCTTGGTATCCGTAGCCAGACATAATATGTTTTTTTCAGATGATTTGTCTGTTGACAATGCAACTGAAAATCGGTTGCCATACGTTATCGTTTATCACTAAATTTGTCCATATTTCTGGTAACAATTTTGAATGTTTTAAAGTTATTTATGCTTGAAACACTTTCCGGAAAGGTGCTTCAAGTAGAAACTACATCAAAATGTAAACAAATATTCTTCAAATAAGTATAATACATTCAAAACAGTTGGAATAATAATTATGTCGAATTTCAATAGTAAAAGTTATAAACCCTCTTTTGGATAGGGATTTATAACCAAATTCATGGAATCAGTTACATATATTGCAGATTGTTAGCAAAACAATTTTTTTGGATTTCAATGGTTCAAATTTCATTTGGTTCAAATTAATTTTATAAACTAAAATAAGTTTATCGGAAATTTAACTTAAATTGCTAAAAATGAAAAGTTAATCTAAAAACGGTTTTCAAAATAATATTGAAGGAAGGGGCGTTATATAGGTACTTGGTCAAATAAAAGCCCGAACACAATTTATTTTTTTGGGTCTAAAATATCAAAATTAATGTAATTTTCAAATTCCAGCAAATTATTTTTAAAATTGAGACTTTTAAGCAAACCGATTTTGGACTGTATCAAAATTTCTATATATTTGACCCTAAAACATTATTTTTACTGTTCCGATTTTATTGATTTCTGCTACAGTGATGAAGTATACACAGATTTATTTTATAAATAAATTTAGTTAAAATCCAATCAAATTTGAGAAAACTTTTTCTTCTGAATTATGATGTTGCCTCCGATATCGGTCTAGAACATTTTTTCTATGTAACATAAATTTGCCTTTTTTAAATAGCAAACTAAAAAGAACTTGTAAGCAAATTTTTGCTAGAATCGATTCATTATTGTAGACTTAAGAATGCTTCCAACAGATGGACAGAGGGACATATGTTATAATGAAGTGTATAAAAAGAAAATATATTCTGAAACTGTTGAGCTCTAACCGATAGCCAAACACTTAATAATATTACAGTGGATTACATGGACCTTTGGGTGCTAGATTATAAAAAAAACATATTTCCGATATTTTATAGTCCTTTAACAACCTGAAAGTTGACTTTAAGATTTTATTCCGGATTTTAGCTTTTTAATAGTCAAAGTTTTCTTATGATTTACCGATATATAGGTAATATTTCTTATTCCCTTTACTACCACAATTGTCATTCCGTGTGTAATTCCAAGAAAGAAGAATCCGAGACCCTATAAAGTGTATATATATTGTATTATTATATCAAAATCCAAATCAATTTAACCATGCCTCTCTGTCTGTTGGAAACATTGAATAATTGCCCGAAATTAAGCCAGAATTTTTGTTATTATCCTTAACAGTTTTCTCTATAATATCTGCTATATCGGTCCAGTAACTAAATCTTATAGACCGATGTCTGAGACAATCACAAAAAAAATCAAGGGAAAGTTTTCTATTTTTTTCATAAAATTGAATTGGCTTTACGTATTATATTATTATAGAAATCGGATCAAAAAATCGGTCAAGCCCGACTATGTAGTACTCTACACCACAGTGTTGGTGTGTGTTCATTTTGATGAAACTAACATTTATGTGAAATTGGGGAGTTTTAAAAAGAATTTTTATGGTGGTTTATATGGACCTAAAAATGATGAACCGACCCTCATAAAATTTTGCACATCGATTTCTGTGAAATTTATAATCTTTAAAGTGACATTGGGAAGGGAACTTGTATTGGATCTATGAGAAGTAATGGACCGACCCCTGCATAACTTGGCTTATCATTTTAGAATATCATAATACTTATTTTGGTCGTTAAAATTGCTTTTTATTTAGGACTTTTATGAGCGTAAAACCACATTTCGGGAAGATATTTGTATGGGAGGTACCCGAAGTATTGGACCGAACATGGATTTCAAAATGAGTCTAAAATAATAATACTTGTATTCCAAGATATCTAAAAAATTGCGGCCTATAGAGTTTTTAAATACGGATCAATTCTCTCGAAATTCAAATCATTGTCCAACTGTCATCAATATATACAACTAATTTCACAAAGATCGGTCTTATACATGATCCTTTTCTGGAAAGGTTTAAAAAATAATGAGTTGAAATATTGAATAAAACTGCACAGACAAAATTTGGATCTGCTGATCAAATGATCAATATTTATAATTTTCTAAATATAATTTTCATCACACTAAACAGTTAACTCTAAATAACTCTAAATCTATATTTGATCTTTAACACTTCCCCTTCCATTTACCGTTCAGGACTATTAAATTCGTTTATATCTCTCAATTATTACACCAAATAAGGATGAAATTTCATGATTAATTTATTTTTTCATAATTTAAATGTCTGTCATTAATTCCACCCACTTAAATACATGTAACACACATTTAAACATACACTTAAGCAAATACAAACATACACACACACACCCTCACACAAATATAAGTTCAAATTAATACCTCAAGTAAGTAAATGAACAAATAAACGTTGTTCATGTTCCGAAATGTTCACTTTCTGGAAACCGTATTGAGCCATTAAGTGGGTAATGAAGTGTGTTTCATGGTAAACACATACATGTGTCTATATTTACTTATGTATGTGTGTGTGTAATACTTGTATTTGATTGAATGATAGGAAATACAGAAAATCATTTATAAACTCAACTCTACTCAATGATGATTGATTTCAGTTTTCAACAATCTCTGTTCGTTTTCAATACATCAATTATTGACATCTTAAACATTCTGTTGAGTCACTGAAGAAAACTTCACTTCACATTTCGTAACACTTGAGTTTGTAAACTTAAGGAAACGTGTCGAAAATGTTTAAGCAAAAAATTTAATAAATTTGTAAAAAAAAAAATTCATTAATTAAATAAAAAAATTTAATAGTCGGTCAAGCCCGATTGTGCAATACCCTTTACCACATTGTTGACCCTCGTATAATTTGCTATAAATTGTATGCGTTTGACAGGATTTCTTTCTGGGGGGTAATATCGGAACTAGAAAAATGATGAGCCGACCCTCGTATAATTTCGAACATCGAATTTAGATCGTATTTTTCTTAATTTGAGTTGTTCTTATTTCAATACCAACGTATATGAGCGATTTGTGCCCATCAAAGTGATATTTGCTTACCTATGAGAAGTAATGGACCGACCCTCGAATAATTTGGCACATCGATTTAAAGTACTATAAGACTTATTTGTGTTGAATTTCATGCAAATCGATTCATATTTAGGACTTAAGATATCACAAAAATTGCGACCTGTAATTGTTCACAACGTTCACATAGACAACCAGCCGGACGGACATCGTTAAATCGACTAAAAAAGTGATTCTGAGTCGAACCATTTTCATACACTATGCCACCATAGTGGTGGGGCATTTTTTATTTGTACAGATGTTTGTAACGGACAAAAAAAGAAAATCCACTATTTAGACTTAAAATAACTTCCTAAGACAATTTAAACATGTTCGTCCATCAGTCCGGTTGGCTGTTTACGTAAAGATTGTTCGCGAAATACAGGCCGCAGTTTTGAAGATACGCTAATGAAATTTAGCACGCACTATTATTTGCCCCAAGGACAATGTGTATTGAAATTGGTTATGATGGATCCATTATTTCATTTAGGCCACACATTAATGTCTTCTCGGAATGGAGTTTATAGTCCATAAAATTCCTAAATATAAAACGATTTTAACCAAATTTTGCCAAAACTTCTATGCGAAATTGTACGATGGTCGATCCATAATTTTTTCCCTACACTATAGAGTTGGTTGTAAATGACTGCTACAAAAAACGCATGATACCACAACCACCTACGGTGGTGTAGGGTAAAAAAATAAGTTTATTTCCTTTCCCATTTATCTATCTATGTGTAAAGTAGGATGTATGTATGTATGTATGTATGTATGTATGTATGTATGTATGTATGTATGTATGCATGTATGTAGGTATGTAGGTATGTATGTAGCGTATAGACTCAAAAACAGCTGGGCCAATTTTAGTGAAATTTTCACAGAATGATCCTAATATACTCGAAAGTAACTCAGGCTATAAAAATTCTGATAGAACCAAGGAGAGGGGCACCTCCCATGCATATATAATTATCGAATATCTAAAGAACTATAACAGCGAGAGTTCTAAAATTTAGTCCCAACTACTTTCTCAAGGAACTATTCTACGTTGAACAGATAGGACCAGGGGGAGAGGTACTCCCCAAAGCAATATATGACTTAGGGCCAGCCACGCCCTAACATTTGTTTTATGAACAAAACGAAGTTTATCGGGTCTGCTAGTCATATTTATAATTTAATGTCATGATAACTTTTAGTTCAGTTTAAAAATTAATTATTTTATTTTATTTTATTTATTTATTTATTTATTTTTTTTTTTTTGACATCAACATGTGTTGAAAAATTCATGCTAATATTTATGAATTAAGGTTTATTGTTTAAACTACATAATAATTTTTGTTGTTATCGCTATTATGTCAATATTTTTATATAATAATGTTAATGTTATCAAACATTTTTTGTAGTCTTTTGTTGCGATTGTTTGTTGTGATTTTGAAATTGTATCCTTTTGTTGTTGTTGTTTTTTCGCCTTTGGCATTTTATAAAAAATATGTGAATATTTTTTCGATTTTTTTATATATGAAATTTCCGTTTAGTATAATTTACATAAACCATGTCATAATCGCGATAATATTTAAAGGGTGTAACGGTATTAAGTGCTGCAAAATTAAATTTTTAACGAATTTTTGGTGAAAAGTAATAGAATTTAATTTAAGATTAAAGTGTTAAAAAATATTGACTGTATTTTGTTTAAAGCCTCAGGCTTTGGTATTTTACAATATGTAGGTTGAACAATTTTGATCCAAAAAGGTTAAAATTCAGGAGGGGCCTGGACTTAACTCTATAGGCTTCGTGGGTAAAATTTCAAGCTTTTTATGTAAACATACCTTTAAAAAAACAAGTAAGAACAAGTCCTAAACTTTTCTTTTTTCAACCTCGAGCATCACCAACATGAAATTTTTTACCAGCAAGTTGCGGAAAATCTGCCTGAACATACGTTTCGTTAACTATTATGCAGCAAGAATATATTTTTTTAAACTTGACTTCAATTTCCGTGCTTTGTTTTTGACCTTAATTTAAAGCAGCGTCTTTGTCAGAAAGCTTTTGAGCCTTGTATGAAGACAAATCTTGGATAATGTCCAGAGTCTCATAAAAAACAAGTAAGAGAATATTAATTATTCCAAATCGGCGAAAAAGTGCTCTAGGCCATATCGAAGGCATGAAAAATTATGCACTGAACATTGCAGAATTACCGAAATTTTCGAACGTAAATTTTAGTCTTTATTTATCTTAATTTGAACAAATATTATTACTTGAAAATGATATTCGAAAGGAGGTAAGACAAATAATGGACCGAGTCTTTTGTGCCAAATTTCGTTAAAATTGTTTTAAATTTTTGGGACTTTTATGTCCTAAAAATCTAACTCCGGGGAGTCTTTGTATTAGAATAATAGATAATTTATCACGGATTTCAATTGACGTAGTGATTTCATGAGCTTCAGAGTCGATTCTTAGTGGAAATTTGCTTGGGAACTTGCTTAGACATTGAAGCAATTATCACTTATTTCATTATGTTTGGTTGTTGGTTCACAAAATGCATGAACACTTAACTTTATTGAAAAAGCCTACGCCGTTACTGCTTTTCATACCAGACAGGCAAACAGACACCATCATATCGAAGCCATAAATGATTCTGAAACGATCGATATATTTTTAGGTTTGATAACATTCTTTTAACCGTGTCTATACACAGTTATTGGTAATTTAATGGTAATAAATCTGTAACTTTCATCTTTGATCTTATGGTCCTAATGGAGCAGATTCATAATATTCTAAATTTGGACACTTCCGGTCATAAAAATATTACAAATGATACAGATTCGCTACATTTAAATCCAATAGAAAATAATTCTATTGGTTAATTCCACAAGTAGGAATCATCGATTCCCGATCATCGATTCCGAGAGCAGTTTTCAGTTTACTGAATAGAGGAATTGAAAAACTGTTAAAATCTCAGTTTTAGCAGACTCAAGTTTTCACATATTTTTCAGTTTAGAAGCCAAATGTAAACTTGTAAAAATAATTGTTACACAGATGCGTATGAGTAATTTTTATTTCGTCCTTTTGTTGAACATTACTCATACGTATCGCAAACCATTTATTCATTTTTTCAAATATGTTAAATAGTTAAACCTATTTTAATCAGCTCCATGTTTTCTCTGATAAATATCTGAAGCAAGAAAAGTTTTCAAGCAAATTTAATGAACTTATGAATAAAAATCCATTATAGTTGATAACTCAAAAAGTTATGTGATTATATACCCTTCATCGCTACGAGTAGTGAATAAGAAATTATTATTTAAGACTCCATAACGCCCATTGTAACAAATGATTGGCTTCTTTTGCCGCAACTGCAGATTACTTGACACATCAAGAAATTTTTGGGAATTTTTGACTGATTTTGGATGCTTAACTCATCTTCAACTTTCTCTCGAACATTAGCAACATAAATAATCTGCCACAACATACATTCCGTCATTCAATATGCAGCAGCTTTTTAGTGCTTTGCTTTGGGCTACTTCATTTTTAGCAGTGTTCACACCAGTAACTCATTGAGATTTGTATGTTTTTAAACTTGTATTAGCTTTACCCGGGCTGCTTTTCTAACGGATGTGTTAGGAGCTCTTTTGAAATTGATTTCTAAATTTTAGCTCTAGAAGCACCATGTCTTCTTCCTTCTTCTACCTGAAACAGGTTTTCAATCAACGGACAAGTTCTCTCGTTATTGTTTAATAATACTAGAAACAATTTAACGCCAGACCTTTGAATGCTTGGCCTTCTATCTGTAGGACAAAGTAATGTGATCACTCATTCTAATCAAATTAACAATATATTAATTTCTTTGTTTGACATTAAACATATTAATTGGACATGTTTTAAAAAAGTAACTTGATGCAAATCAAATTTAATATAAAAAAGTAATTTTACTATGTGATTAAGTTGCGTATAAGTAATAATTGTTATGGTCCCATTTTTAATATTAATCATACGTATAGCAAAATGTTTCTTTTTTGACTAACGATAAAGCCTTCAGCTAATTATTTACTCTAGTTATTATCTGGAGCAAGAACAGTACTACAGTTCACTTAAGTCCATGATTTCGTGAAGTTTATAGTTCAAAAAATATACGATTTTATACCCTCCACCACTTTGAGCAGTGAGGATGATATTACGATTTTATTCCTTGTATAAAACAATAATCTTCGAAGTCCTTATAAATATCATCTCTTAGTTCACTTCTACATTATTTTGTCCGATTGTCTGTTTCAATAACACTCATCAAACGTCCGAGATAAATGAATATTGACCTGAACAATGTATTATAATCCATAATAATTCGCTACTTAAAGCTACTATAACTGGTTCACTAGAAGAAAAGTTATAGACCGACATCTGGGACAACTTCAAAACCCAAATCTGGCGAATGGCGATACTCACTGATCATCCTTTGGTAGATGAAGAAATGCAAAATTTTCAATATTCAAAGAATTACACAACACTGACGACCAGGAGAATTTTCAAATTTTGTTCGGAATAACTTATGAAATCAATAAAAATCAAATAAAATCAATATTTGTTACAATTTTTCAATACTCTTGTCTTATATTTAAGTTTACAAGATATTCATATTGAAATAGAAGTTATTTTGTTTCATACAGTCCACCATTATAAGTGTTGAAATAGGATACATTAAATCAAAGTTCGGTTCTCGAAATGCCATCACTTCATTTTAAATTGAATAATTGAATGACTTGAAGACATTTTTTTTCACTAAAAAAATTAAAGTCCTCTCAACATTTGTCCCTAAGAAAAACAGCTGCATCAAATAATATCAAATTTTCTGTTACCCTGTTTTTTTAAACATTTTTATTTATAACTATTTCGGATAAATCTAATATTTAATAGTCGTTGAAATTACATTGCATGTGTATGCAAAAAATCTTTTTTTAATAAAAATATTTTTTATTATTATTTAATACATTTTATATAATACATACATATATTTTGTCACAATTTGGTTGCAGAGAAAAAAGTAGTCAAATTTATATAATACAAATGTTACCCGACAATGTAACACCCTACACCACATTGTTTGTTGTAATTGACAGCTCTGAAAAATTTATGAATTATCCTCCTCTGTTTTGTGATCAAATGCGATCAAGATTTCTTTCATTTAATAAAATTTCATATAATTTCTTACATCGATTTTAGATCGCATTCACCTTAATTTGAGTTATTATTTCAATACCAACGTAAATGTGCGATTTATGCTCATCAAAGTGATATTTGGAGGGAAGCTTGTACGAGACATATAAAAAGTAATAGACCGATCCTCCTATAATTTGGCACATTGACTTATAATTTATTTGTGATGAATTTCGTTCAATAATATTTAATATCCTTAAAGCCCCTTTCTGGGACGACTTTTGTATGGGAGCTACCTGAAATTTTGAACCAAATATAACCAATTTCAATAAGCTTCGTTCTTGACCCAAAAAATAACAAGTATCAAACATCATAAAGAGTCTCAAAAATTGCAACCTGTAAAGTGTTGACAATCAGCTGGTTAGACAGACAGACGAATGGACATCACGAAATCAACCAAGGAAGTGATTATGAATCGAAAGGTATACTTAAACCATTTATTCTGTATGTTACAAATATCAGCACAAACGTATAATACCCCAACCACCTATGGTGGTGAAGGTTATAACTAATAATAAGACTATATTTAGCCATGTCGAATTTTAAATATCCTCCTCCAATTACATTATTAAGGTAACAATAACATTACTAAAACCCACATACCAGAGATGATTTACTTTAAAGGGTCATCCACTAACCAAGTCAATTTGCAAAAAATTAAAGTTCTCAATAAATTAGATCTTATTGAGATATCGTTGAATATTCTACAAAAAGCTCTTTGGATCATTTATGCTACGATAATCACTCTGTTATAAATAATTAAAATTTTATATTTTTATAAAATAATTTTTAACAAATTGCACCCTTTTCAGTTTCTTAATTATTTACTTTTCATTTTAATTCCCAAACTTTGAGAATATCTAAGGAGTGAATTCAAAAAAATCTTAACATACATGTATATTTATAAAAACGAAACCAATAAATGTACAGTTTTATTACTTTTTTATTCTTCACTAGTGATGAAATCTTGAACCATTTTCGGAAACCCTTTCATTAACGTTTCTATAATGCTTTCTGTCATTTTGCTCGATCAGGAGGCCATACTTTTGGACACCTTTTTCATGCTCTTTAATTCTCTTCTAACAAGATAACAATATCTTTGCACTGGCCCTAATTTAGAGCATAAAATAGAGCAGTTTGAAATCCGGCCAAACATAAGTGGACACATTATGAAATCTTATGAATGGAAGTAGGATTTTTGTGAACATTCTTTCGGCATTTATAGAGCCCGTTGGGTATGCTTGCCATACCCATAATATTTTGGTAAACTTGGTTTTGGGTCCTAAAATTTTCTTCAGCATTCCCTTGAGCATAAGCAACATGAAATTTTTGACCAGGAAATTTCTAAAAGTCTGCAAGAACATACATTAAGTCATACACTATAAAGCAAGATTTTTTTAGAAATCTTGACTTAAATTTTCGTACTCTGATTAGGGTCTCCTAATTTTTTACCTGCCAGAAACTTTTTGAGCCTTGTATGGCAATGACATACCGGCATTGGCTTTAACTTTTCGTAGCAATTGAATCGACCACTAAGCTAACTGGGCTGCTTTATTATCGGATGTGTCGGTAGCTTTTTTGAAAATCCTTTATATTGTTTGGCTTCAAAAACATGATGTGGACTATTCCATCTACCTGAACCAGGTTTTCTTTAACGGGCAAATTATGTTTGGCCAATTTTTTGTAGGACCAAGTTGGGTTTTGTTGAAAATATCTTATAATTTTAGTTCACACTTTTATCTATTCACTGATTTTAACCAGATTATCAATATATTCATTTATAAAATAATACCTGAGTTAAAAGTTTTAATGAAAAAAGTGTGTTAAGAATTTCTCGATCTCACTCCTTACAATAAGCTAATAATTTCTTCTAAATTCATTAAAAGCAACATCACGCAAATATGTCAACAATTTTAATTACATAAAATATTTTTATGTTTATTTTACTGCAATTTAGAAATTTTGTTACAAACAAATACAAATATAAGTCAAATATGTTTTCTTTTTGTCCCCTCTAATTTCCGTTAACAAATTATAAACTTTTTTCCGGCTAAATTTTATACGTTTATTGTTATTATTGTTCTTTTTTTAGTGTTCTTCCTGCGTATTTGTTGTTATTATTGTTATTTCGATATAATAATGACAGGGAATTTCCGTATGACATGTTTGACAACCATTTTAACCATAAATGGGGAATTTTTGCCTTTTTTGCTGTTGTTGTTAATATGTAGACAACAACAATGAAAAAAAAGAAGAAAAATATTATAACAATAAATGTTAACAATAAAGATAACATGCGAATATCACAACATACATGTATGAATAATACATATACATACATAAGTATGTGTATGTAAATATGAATAATACATAAATGTGGAAAAAGCATTTAAACCTTAATTTACATACAAAAATATGCTAAAGAAATTATAATTAAAATTTTTGGCTTTTTGAGGAAAATCGCTTAAATAACAAAACTGGGCTAAAATTAAGTTAAATGGATAAATAGAGAATGTAGGTTAGAAACAAAAAAAGGACTACAAATCAATAATATGACTATTAAAATAAACTTAATACTTTATTCAAAAATATTCAGAATCACAATTAACTCAAAATCTCTTTTGAGAACGATTTACCAATGTCTGTCCGTCTGTCTGTCTAGCCAGTTAATCAGATAAAATCATCGACAATTTTTGGGAACATATGAATTGAAATGGAAAAAGTGTTCAAAAAGTGGATCCAAACAATTCTAAAAGTATATATGGAGGAAAAGTATACACTTGTAGCTTTCTTGTTGAAGTAAAATTTTCTTAAACCATTCTGAATCTCTAAAGTTATATTCCTTTAAACTTTTAATTTTATTTAAATGTATAACTTGAGCAAAAAAATCAGTAAAGTTTTGTTCTAATTTGTGTTCATAAGTTTCGATATGTTTAATATCAAGTGATTCTTAAATCTGTGTGTTCAAAATCTGAAATCACATTTAAACTGATCTTCTCATTACTTTTGAAAAAATCGGATAATTTTCAATATATACAGAATTTTTTATCAACCCTCGTTTCTTAAGGTTTTTTATTACACCCTCCACCACCACAAGTGGTGAGGGTATATTTAGTTTGTCATTCCGTGTGTAACGCCAAGAAGGAATCATCTCAGGCCCAACAATGTATATATATTATTGCATCAAATCAAAAACTGAGTCGATTTAGCTATGTCCGTCTGTCCATCTGTCTGTTGGAAACATTATCACGCCTAGAATAATTGACCGAATTCAATAAAACTTGGCCACATTATTTGTTATTGTCCTTAGCAGTTTGCTATTAAAAACCAGCTATATCGGTTTATAAGAAAGGAAGTTTTAGACCGATATCTGAAATAACCTCAAAATTTCGAAAATGAACTCTTATAATTTTTTTCTAAAAATGTAATTGGACTTAAACGAAAAATTAATTTTAGCATACAATTGCACGTGCATTGTGCAAAAAATTATCAAAATCTGATTAACCGGAAAAAATTTATAGGCTATAATATGCAAAATATTGATACACCCCAACTTTTTGTGTCATATGGGCCGCAATTTTTAATATAATTTACTAAAATTTGTCACAACTAATTTTTTAACCATTCTGAATATATGTTATAAATTTTATTAACATGGGTCCATATTTTGATATAGCTCCTATATAACGACCCTTCCCGAGTAAATAAAGACCAATTCTATTGAAAGTCGACACAATTATTTTGCTAACTGTTCTGAAGATATTATATTGATTTGCCCTATATCGGTCCAAATTTTCCTATAGCTCCGGAAAATCCCGTTATAAGGGATTTGAGTTTATAAAACATTGAAATAAAGATCAATTCCATTAAAATTTATCACAATGATTTTTCTAACCATAATCAAAGTATATTTTAAATATGAGCAATCTTGGTCCAAATTTTGCTGTAGCTCCCATATAAGATCCCTTCCCTGAAAATAGTTTTGAGCTTATAACAAGTATATTTTTTGTTTTTATACGCTCCACAGTACAAGTGGTAGAGAGGGAATATTAACTTTGTCATTCTGTGTGTAACGCTAAGAATGAATTATTTCAGACCCCATAACGC
Organism: Cochliomyia hominivorax; assembly: GCA_004302925.2. Taxonomy (NCBI): domain Eukaryota; kingdom Metazoa; phylum Arthropoda; class Insecta; order Diptera; family Calliphoridae; genus Cochliomyia; species Cochliomyia hominivorax. Next base: position 40,545,356 of record PYHX02000158.1, read on the forward strand.
ATAATTCTTGCATCAAGTCAAAATCTCAGTCGATTTTCGTCAATCTCTCTGTCTGCTCACATCCACAAAAATTAACAGAGCTCAATGAAATTTGATAGAAAAAGGCAGTTCAGTAGAAAAATTTTATAGCATAAATTGTAACTAATTTTATGACTGATTAAGTATTTCTGCGTTGTATGCATTTGTGAGTATATGTGTATCTATGCAACCTAACTTATTAACTTTACACGAATTTGTGGTGGAGGGTATTTAAGATTCGGCATAGCCGAATATAGCAATCTAACTTGTTTTTAATTAAAATACTTTCAAAATTTTGAATAGTGTTTTGTTTACAAGCTCAAAAAAAGTAAAATTGCTATAGTCGGTCAAGCCCAACTACATAATAACTTACACCACATTGTTGGCTGTAAATGACAGCTATGAAAAATTTATGAACGACCTTCGTATAATATGCCTTTCTAACTTATTATTATGTATGAAGTATATTATTATGATACTATTATTTATGTTAAATTTTTAAGTTTTTTGTTTAAGGATTTTTGTCTGGAGGTTTATATGGGACCTAGAAGAAATTTCCGACTGACCTTCATAAAATTTCACTCACTAATTTTTCCTCATCTTAATCTTTAATTTACTATGTATTACAATTCCAACTTTTATGTTAAATTAATGTACTGAGATTGAATGGAACCAATGGTAAATAATGGGTTCTCATATCATTTGGTTTTGGATCATCATAAAACTTATTTTTGCAAAATTTCATTTAAATCGCTTCATATTAAGGTCTTTTTAGACTTTAAACCCCCACACTTACATACATACATACATACATACATACATACATACATACATACATACATACATACATACATTTGTATGGAGGTTAGGTGAAAAACATACCCATCATTACCAGTGTCATCCTTTTAAGGCCAATATAATTACACATTAATCATTAAATTGACTTCGAAATTGATTCTGAGTCGAACGTTATACTTAAAGTTAGTGGTAGCACACACAAACACAAAATTCCCCACCATTAATGGCTGTGTAGGGTATAATTGCGATAGCTGATATTGGTTCTTCCAAAGACAAATATTGTAAACACGTCAACAACTGTATTAACTGGAAATTTTTTGGCTTTGGGATGAAACCCAAACTACAGCGTCACTGTAACAACACTCCACAGGAAGTTTCTGAGTAGAATTTGTTCAATATTTTATTTTGGGAAAAGCCATGAATGAGGAATTATAATACAGTCTGACACAGTCCTGTTACGAATTTATTAAATTTGCACTCCACAGCAAAAAAAGCCGATACCAATCAAATCGTTCTCAAAACTCAGAACTCCGTAAAGTTAAACCAGAGGTCCCACAAGACGAGTTTCTATTGCCGCTGTGGTTAACCTTCCATCTCTACAAACTTTTGTTCCTCCTGAAAACATCTTTGGTATTGATGCAAAATGTTGGCATATGGTCTTCAAAGAATTACATAGAGCTATTTATGAACCAATTGTCCGAACAAGGATGAATGGACAAAGATGTTGCTATTCAATGGTGAAAATATCAGAATAGGTTATCTTTTGAAGTCTTCACTAAAACACCCACATGAGGACATAGAGAACGACTAAATAATATAATGAAATGTTTAGCCATAAATTCTTCATAAGAAATCAAAGGACGAGTTATTCAAATTTCATCATAACACGAGCGTGGTCCTCTCCGAGTATCTTCTTTATATAATGAGAAATTAATTTGACATATACGGGATCCTTTTAGTTGAAACTCGTATTGCGCAGAGACTTCACAAATTTTGCGTTTACAA
>PYHX02000158.1:40547276-40577606 GCA_004302925.2 Cochliomyia hominivorax
ATCATCCTTTTAGTCTAACATCAAAGTCCTCAATGAAGAAACCACCTCCAACACTTCCAGCAGCTTGGAGCCATCAGTCAACATCCTGAAGATCCTCTAACGTTTGTGTTGGGTCCAGGTAAAATTACCGAAAATCTCATTAGTTCCAACTCAAGTGCGGAGTGATCCAGTATGCGAGATTGCTCGCAGCTTTCGGGGACTCTGGTTTGTCGGTCAGTAATGTCACTCTTTTACCGTTAGAACTGACTTATGCGACTTACGTCCATTTTAATTCTTATTAACCAGTTACTGAGTCCTCGATCTATCATGTTTTAAATTTTGCCGAATTATTTCCTTGCCTAAGTGTCCCATCTAAATGTAAATAATCACGTTATGCGCCAAAAATTCTGAAGTCAAATAACTCGATGTGAGTCATGATAGGCACCTTAAATGATCCTAATAACATGTGAACTCTTCAATAAGATTGACTTAATGGATTAAATTATCCATTTGGGTTGGTTACACCTTAATTTTGAAACTGATATGGACTCATAAAAAACCACTATGGTGTATAAGACGTCAAATGTTGCGTAGTCGTAGTACTTGGAGTATCGAACGTCTCCAGGTGCTTTTTTGACAGCCTACAGCTTTTTAAACCATGAGAGTTCCACTCGAGCGCCATTCTGATTATACTATGATTAGTAATATTCCATAGATCTATATTTTTTGATGTTATTAGACCTGAGTGCTCTGCATAGAATTGTGAGGAACTTGTTGATGAAAAGTTTTATCATAATGGTTTCAGTACGAAGCAGGTTTCACTTCAGTACCACGATGTGTAAAATGTGTTAGATATTTCCTAGTTTTGTCTGACGGATATTGGAGAGCATCTCCATATTGAGTGTTGCTTTCGCTGTATTCCTATTCACTTTTGCAACTGTTGGTTCTTGTGTGCAATGATAGAGAAATATCATCCGTATAATTCAAGTCCTCTAGTTGTCGTGATTTCTTTTTTTTCTCTGAACCAACTTCGCTAATTGTAATATCCAGCACTATGGTGAAAAGCTTAAGTGTAAGAGGGCATTTATTTGAAATGATTGTGTGATGATTGACGTTGAGAAGAACTGAGAGTTAAATGTCCTCGTAATAAATTCTGATCTAATTTCTCTCCTTATAGAAGTTCATTTGATGGTATCGAACTGAATTCTTTGAATAATAAATAAGAAAGTGAAAACGCCATTCAAGAGAGTCTTCCGTTATAATGCGAAGGGTATTAGCTTGATCTGTGCAATTCCTTTTTGGCCGTAATTCTGCCTGTTCGCCTCATAGAATTTTCTAAATTTTACTTTAAAGTCTCTCTTGTAAGATGGTATTAAGCAGAATAATTCCTCTCCAGTTATTTCAAAATTTCAGGTCGCCATTTGTAGGTAACGTAACAATGGTCCGAATTCTGTCCTGAATTTAGTCCCTATTTTAAGATGAAGGATATCTAATTTAAAATCTTCAGAATGAGGAAAATTGAAGGACGCTATTGAACTCTATGTTATTATGAAATAAAGTAGCTTGAACAGCCAAACAAACTGTTTTTGCAATTATCGCTTAATTTCTGTATTTAATATTTATTTTTTAATAAAATTCATCAATATTTTCCAATTTAAAATAACAAAAAAACATATAAAATATTGTTCATATTTTTCTACGAAAGCAATTCTAAATATAATAAATACAACTAATCCATTGTATACCATGTGTCCAATATATGTCACTACAGCTTTATATCTCTATCATACTGTCATCATAAGCTTATATATAAATACAATACAGACAAACAACAAATACACACAAATGAATATGAGAAATGAAGAGAAGTGAATAAACTTTTAAAAAAAGATTTTGTAGAGAATCTCAAAAAAAAAAACTATAACAGCAAAAATGACTCTATTTCAAGTTTGTTGCAACACATTCATCATTTTTCATTAATTTTTTATTTCTTTTAAAGTTCAACGAAATTTTTTATGAACTTGCAAGATTTTTACTATTTCCGGTATCATTTTTCCTCCATTTCCGGTTTTTACTTTATTTATGTTTATTTTTTTTACATTTTTTTGGTTGCAGTGTCGCAGTCACATCCTCCAAATCATTTATGAAAGCCAGCTCAAGGCAAGATTTTATTAAGTTACCTTTGCAACAAGTAAAGAAAATCGATAGATGGGATTCCCTAAGAGGTTCCACTTCGGATACATTTACAGAGGAGAATTTTGGACCATTATCGAATGTGAGGTAATGAAGGAGAACACCAAAATCTACTCTCACCTGATGAAACTTAAACCATTAACTTTAATATTTTCCTAATTTCAGATTTGCTGTCTTTGCTTTGGGCTCTTCGGCTTATCCGAATTTTTGTGCTTTTGGTCAATATATCGATAATATTTTGGGAGAATTGGGCGGTGAACGTCTACTAAAGGTTTCGTATGGTGATGAAATGTGTGGCCAAGAACAATCATTTCGTAAATGGGCTCCTGAAGTTTTTAAAGTGGCCTGTGAAACTTTCTGTTTGGACCCTGATGAAAGTCTTTCAGATGCCTCCATGGCATTACAAAATGATTCTCTTACCGTGAACACTGTGCGTTTTGTACCCTCCAAGGGCAAGGGCTCACTGGAACAACTACTCTCAAAATATCATAACAAAAAAGTCACCTGTTGTCAAATTAAAAGAAATCCCCATAATCTCACCAGCATGGCAGCTGATGAAAAGACCACCATTCTCTTGGAAATCACCGCTCCTGGTATAGATTATGAACCTGGTGATCATGTGGGTATCTTTCCTGCCAATCGGCCGGAAATTGTGGATGGTATACTGAAACGTTTGAGTGGTTTCGAGGATCCAGATGAAATTTTACAATTGCAATTGTTAAAGGAGAAACAAACGTCGAATGGTATTTTCAAATGTTGGGAATCGCATGACAAAATACCGGCAGAAAGTTTAAGAACTCTTTTAACAAGATTTTTCGATATCACTACGCCACCCTCGAGACAAATGTTGACTTTATTTTCGGGTTTCTGTGAAGACAATGCAGATAAGGAACGCTTACAGTTGCTGGTCAATGATTCATCGGCCTATGAAGATTGGCGTCACTGGCGTTTACCACATTTGTTAGATGTTCTCGAAGAGTTTCCCTCTTGTAAGCCTCCCGCCTCTTTAGTGCTGGCCAGTTTAATGCCTCTTCAGTCCAGATTCTATTCTATATCCTCCTCACCACGCAAAGTCAACAATGAAATACATTTGACTGTGGCCATAGTCAGGTATCGCTGTGAGGATGGTGTGGGTGATGAACGTTTCGGTGTTTGTTCCAATTATTTGGCCAGTCTTAAGGCTCAAGATGATTTGTTTATATTTGTGCGTAGTGCTCCTGGTTTTCATTTACCTTCAGATAGCACAAGACCTATTGTGTTAATAGGTCCTGGTACCGGTATAGCACCATTCCGTTCGTTCTGGCAAGAATTTGAAATGATGCGAGAAATGCATGAAAATTGTCAATTGCCAAAAGTTTGGCTTTTCTTTGGTTGCCGCAATAAGAATGTGGATTTATATGCAGATGAAAAGGAACGTTTGGTTAATGAGAAAATATTGGACCGTGTGTTTTTGGCTTTATCAAGGGAACCAAATATTCCAAAGGTAAGTAAAAGGAACTCTACCGAAAAATTTCTCAGAAAAAAAAAACAAAACAAAATTCTGTCACAATTTTGACAAAATTTGTCTGAAACTTTCATAAGGAAATTTTTAGAATTTTCACAAATTTGTCACAAAGTAACATACATTTCTTAATGAGAATTTTTCAGAAAACTAACATAATACTTTAAAGAAAATTTGCGAAATTTTACGTAATTTCTTTAGAGAAAATCTGTCAGAATCTGACATAATTTAATAAGAAAAATTTTGTCAGAATTTTAAATAATTTTCTTACAGAAAATTTGTAGAGTTTGACTTAATTTTCTAAAAGAAAATTTGTCAGGAATTTTACATAATTTTTTAGAGAAAATTTTACAGAATTTGACATAATTTTCTTAGAGAAAATTTGTCAAAATTTGACATAATTTTCTTAGAGGAAATTTGTCAGAATGTAACATAATTTTCTTAGAGAAAATTTGTCAGGAATGTAACATAATTTTCTTTAGAGAAAATTTGTCAGAATGTAACATAATTTTCTTTAGAGAAAATTTTGTCAGAATGTAACATAATTTTCTTAGAGGAAATTTGTCAGAATGTAACATATATTTTCTTTAGAGAAAATTTGTCAGAATGTGACATAATTTTCTTAGAGAAAAATTTGTCAGAATGTGACATAATTTTCTTAGAGAAAATTTGTCAGAATGTACATAATTTTCTTAGAGAAAATTTGTCAGAATGTAACATAATTTTCTTAGAGAAAATTTGTCAGAATGCTAAAACATAATTTTCTTAGAGGAAATTTGTCAAAATTTTATATAAATTTCTTAGAGAAAATTTGTCAGAATTTGACATAATTTTCTTAGATTTAAAATTGTTCAAAATTTTATATAAATTTCTTAGAGGAAATTTGTCAAAATTTTATATAAATTTTCTTAGAGAAAATTTGTCAGAATTTCATATAATTTTCTTAGAAAATTTGTTAGAGTTTTTCTTTCTTAGAGGAAATTTGTCAAAATTTGACATAATTTTCTTAGAGGAAATTTTCTGTCTTAAAATTTGACATAATTTTCTTAGAGGAAATTTGTCAAAATTTGACATAATTTTCTTAGAGGAAATTTGTCAAAATTTGACATAATTTTCTTAGAGGAAATTTGTCAAAATTTGACATAATTTTCTTAGAGAAATTTGTCAAAATTTGACATAATTTTCTTAGAGAAAATTTTTAAAAATTTGACATAATTTTCTTAGAGAAAATTTTTAAAAATGTGACATAATTTTCTTAGAGAAAATTTGTCAGAATGTGACATAATTTTCTTAGAGAAAATTTGTCAGAATGTGACATAATTTTCTTAGAGAAAATTTGTCAGAATGTGACATAATTTTCTTAGAGAAAATTTGTCAGAATGTGACATAATTTTCTTAGAGAAAATTTGTCAGAATGTAACATAATTTTCTTAGAGAAAATTTGTCAGAATGTAACATAATTTTCTTAGAGAAAATTTGTCAGAATGTAACATAATTTTCTTAGAGAAAATTTTTCAGAATGTAACATAATTTTCTTAGAGAAAATTTGTCAGAATGTAACATAATTTTCTTAGAGAAAATTTGTCAGAATGTAACATAATTTTCTTAGAGAAAATTTGTCAGAATGTAACATAATTTTCTTAGAGGAAATTTGTCAAAATTTTATATAAATTTCTTAGAGAAATTTTGTCAAAATTTATATAAATTTCTTAGAAGAAATTTGTCAAAATTTTATGTAAATTTCTTAGAGAAAATTTGTCAGAATTTGACATAATTTTCTTAGAGGAAAATTGTCAAAATTTTATATAAATTTCTTAGAGGAAATTTGTCAAAATTTTATATAAATTTCTTAGAGAAAATAGAATTTCATATAATTTTCCTTTAGAAAATTTGTTAGAGCTTTTTCTTTCCAGAATTTTAGATAATTTTGTTTGCATAAAATTGTCAGAATTTGACATAATTTTCTTAGGGTAAATTTGTCAGGAAACTACTGAATTTCCTGAGAGATTTTTTTTTCATTTTGAGTTAAATTCTGATTTATTTTGTGACCCAAATGTCCTTAGAAAAATACTATAAGTTTTTAAGGGACAATAATTTAATATCGAATTTATTTCAATCCTTAAATTTAAAGAATGTTTATCTTTATGGTGAATTGCACATTCGAGCAGATATATTGTGTAATAAATAAATAAATAGATACATGAGATAAATAGAGTATTAATATTTTATGTTATTTAACATTTCAATATTATTGAAAATCCCTATTGGAGCCCTTAATACTCTGTAAATCTCTCTTGTATTATGTTTTCTAACTTTGCACCACAAAATACTTGTAAAAGAAATTTATTTTCTATTTTTCACAAACACATAAACATCTTTGCAATTTAAACAAATACACATAAAAATTGATACAAAAATATATTTCGAAATGAAGAATCTCTTCAATACTAAAACAACAACAAACAGTGCACACAATGAATAAGTGGAATGAATGAGTGACAGACAGACAGAATGTTTGCAATAAACTTTAGTGTCCTTTGTCTAGCAAAAGGAAACAGAAATAGTTGGTCATAACTAACACAAATACAAACATTCATTCGACCATTCATTGCTAACAAACTACTACAACTATAAACTATTAAAACTGGTCAATAAATAAATTTCCTGTTTCTAAAGATTTTTTCATTTTGTAACTTTTCTTGCTCACAATTTCCCTTAACTATTTTTCTTTTTGTTATTTCCGATTGCATTTGTTTCTATTACTATTTGGATGCTTCATCTTGTCCCTGATCAATTGGAACAACTTTAATGATTGTCTTATTGATGAAAATGTAATGCTTGAATGGTTAACTATCTTCTGCTTGTTTGGGGGATTTCTTCTTTCTTCGTTCTCTCAACAATTACCACACTTGTCATCATCGCCATCATCTTCTCAATGACAATAATTCCTTCTCATCGTTATGTGCAACATTATCTCCTGCTCCTCCTCCTGTTCATTAAATATGTGCTGATGAATGAATAACGTATCTCTTGTAGACTTATGTCCAAGATTTGATTGAGCAAGAATTCGATTTATTGTACAATTTGATAGTTGAAGAACGTGGTCACATTTATGTGTGTGGTGATGTCACTATGGCGGAACATGTCTATCAAACCATAAGGTAAGTTATTTGCAATATTTCATTCATCAAATTTATAATGTTTGCAAGAATCAATATCTTATAGTCTGTCAATAGTTTATTGTATGTGTGACAAATAAAATAAAGGACATGCACATGACATTATCATCAATAACATTAAAATAATCGTATAAACTATAAACATCTACAGGACAAGTATGGTGACAATACGTACAGGACAAGAATTTGCTTAATAGGAAAAGTTTTCAGGAAATTTAAGAAAATGCAATTGAAGGAAAAGAACACTATCGAATGATTACAGGAAGATGGGACACAATGGGACTTTATTTCCTCTAGGCAAATGACTTAATTTCCCTACAGAAAATGAAGCACAATTTATTTAGTTTCCCTAAAAAGAAATATGTGTAAATTTTTTAAGAAAACTAAAGACAACCTTAGACAATTTCCATATTTTCTTTTTAGAAAATTTCGTCACATTGTGACTGGATTTTCTTTTTATAAAAAATTTCGTCACATTGTGACTGGATTTTCCTTTTTATAGAAAATTTCGTCACATTGTGACTGGATTTTCTTTTTATAGAAAATTTCGTCACATTGTGACTGGATTTTCTTTTTATAGAAAATTTCGTCACATTGTGACTGGATTTTCTTTTTATAGAAAATTTCGTCACATTGTGACTGGATTTCCTTTTTTTATAGAAAATTTCGTCACATTGTGACTGGATTTTTCTTTATAGAAAATTTTGTCACATTGTGACTGGATTTTTCTTCATTTGTCTTCATTATAGAAAATTTTGTCACATTGTGACTGGATTTTCTTCATATAGAAAATTTTGTCACATTGTGACTGGATTTCTTCATATAGAAAATTTTGTCACATTGTGACTGGATTTTCTTCATATAGAAAATTTTGTCACATTGTGACTGGATTTTCTTCATATAGAAAATTTTGTCACATTGTGACTGGATTTTCTTCATATAGAAAATTTTGTCACATTGTGACTGGATTTTTCTTCATATAGAAATTTGTCACATTGTGACTGGATTTTCTTCATATAGAAAATTTTGTCACATTGTGACTGGATTTTCTTCATATAGAAAATTTTGTCACATTGTGACTGGATTTTCTTCATATAGAAAATTTTGTCACATTGTGACTGGATTTTCTTCATATAGAAAATTTTGTCACATTGTGACTGGATTTTCTTCATATAGAAAATTTTGTCACATTGTGACTGGATTTTCTTCATATAGAAAATTTTGTCACATTGTGACTGGATTTTCTTCATATAGAAAATTTTGTCACATTGTGACTGGATTTCTTTTTATAGAAAATTTTCGTCACATTGTGACTGGATTTTCTTTTTATAGAAAATTTCGTCACATTGTGACTTAAATTGCTAATAGTCATAGTTGCAAGGTTTTCTAACAGGTTGGTCACATTTTCTTCTCTCCCATAAAATCTTATTTATTGAATAGGAAATCCTTTGGTTTATTGAGTTTTTATAGTTTGTAAAACTATATATTTTAAATGCCATAGAATTATTGTAAGCAATTGGTTTTATCAAGTTTTATTGTTAAAATATCTATTCATATTCCAGTCTGTCCATAATTCTCTGTGTTTTTCTTGTTATTGTTATAATGTTTCCATTATCTAGCTTTTACCATAGAAAAGCTTACAAAATAACATTTCATATAAAAGTATCTCTTTTATATATCTCTCATAGTTGTATCCTTCAGATACAAGAGTAGATTTTAGAGGAAATTGTATTGTGGTATTTTTATTATTGTAAATCATTTTTCTTGGATCTGGTAAAATGAATTTATATTTTATAATTAGTTTTATTAGGAAACAATATTATTGTGAATAATAAAATCTAGATTTGTAGTAAATTTGTAAATTTCATATTTAAATAATTAATTGATTTGTTAAACCACAATTTTTATTTCATGTTATTAAACAAAGTGTTATATAGAAGAAAATATTATCAGACTAAAGAGAAATTAATTACAATATATAATCAGTAGTTAATTGTTTAAATTTCTAGGATTTTCTTAAGAGAAGTTCAAGTTATATGAAACAAACTCTTAAGCTTGCAAAGTATTTCGATTCTTTAATTTTAAATCAGTTTAAGGACTTTTAAATTTTTAGTTTATTCTCCCCAAGATTGCATTTGCTTTAAAATTATATGTTAGGAAATTACTTAGGACTGTATAAGTTCGTCATAATATTAAAAATATTCTCAGTTAAATTTCTCTTTTGTTTCTTGTTATATTGAAATAAATTGTCATAATTTTTCCCACGAAATTAAACCAACCTTGATGACAATTTACTTAAGCAAACTTACAAGGAGCGATCTTATATTAAACAAATATGCTGGCATAGGTATTACTTACAGGCTGATGAGAAATAATTCAAACTAATATGCGTCTCCATAAAAAAATTAAGTCACAATGTGACAGAAAAATAAGTGAAATAGTGACAAACTTTCTATAGAAAACTTATGTCAAATGTTAACAATTTTTTAAGCAGAATTATGCCGTAATGTAACAAATAATCTATAGAAAATGTGACAAAATTTGCCATAGGAAAATTATGTCACAATGTGACAAAATTTGCTATAGGAAAATTATGCCACAATGTGAAAAAATTTGCTATTGGAAAATTATGCCATAATGTGACAAAATTTACTTAAAGAAAATTATGTCACAATGTGACAAATTCAAATTTCATTTCGGTTAATTATGCCAAAATGTGACAAATTCTCCATGTGATAAATTTTCATAGGAAAATTATATCACGATGTTGCATATTCTCTAAAAAGAAAATTAGCTCACAATTTGGCAAATTTTGAACAAGAAAATATTCAATTATTCTATCAAGCCACAATGTGACAAAATTTTATATAAAGGAAAAGCAACTTGAAAAGTGACACTATCTATAAGAAAACTAAGTCACAATATATCACATTTTCTATAAAAATAATTCAGTCACTATGTGATATATTTTCTACAATAAAAGAGATCATATTTTGTTACATTTTCTATAAGAAAATAGGGCTAATTTGTTACACATTTACACAGGAAAATGCGGTCACTCTATTCAACATTTTCTTTAAGAAAACGGTGTCACTTTTCGTCATATTGTGTCAGATCATTTGTAAGGAAATAAGACTATATTTTGTCATATTTTCTATAGGAAAATGAGATCACATTTTCTGTAAGAAAATTAGGTCACCCTCTGTCACTTTTTCTATGAGTAAATGACTTGTGTCACAATTTTCATAAGAAAATAAGACCATATTGTCACACATTTCCTATTAGAAAATAACCATAAAGTGTTACATTTTCTAAAATAAATTATGTCGCTTTGTGTCACATCTTTTGTAAGAAAATCAGACCACTTTGTGTCACATTTTCTACAGAAAAATGGGCCAACATTGTGTCACATGTTATACAGAGAGATAACGACACATGTGGACATATTGTGTCACATTTTCTATTAGAAAACTAAGACACATTGTGTCACATTTAGCCACATTGTGCCATATTTTTATGCGAAACTAAAGGGTGTGTAAATTCAGTCACCCTGTTTCACCTAAATAACCCTAAATAGTGTTCATATGTTCTTTTGTATGATTAAATATTAAAAATATGCTTTATTTATATAACTAACTCTAGTAATTCACTTTTTTCTCTTGTATTCCATTTTCTGCTCTTCTTTTACTTTTCCAAATATGTTGCTGCTACTGCTGCTGCTGATGCCGTCGCTGTTGATGACGATGATGATACCACCAATGATGTTGTAATTGTTAATACTTGCTGCTGTTATTCATATGTTCATTGTCATTGGTTGCTCTTTGATTTCATATGTATGTATGTGTGTGTGTGTGCCATTTTATAGGAAATGCATTGCCGGAAAAGAACAAAAAACAGAAGCGGAAGTTGAGACATTTTTACTGACGTTACGTGTAAGTATGTTGCTTTCAAAAAAGGGTATTTTAGTTCTTTTCTTTTTTTGCTATAGAACTTTTTTTAAAGACTTGCTACAACTTTATTGTTGTGGCAAGAATATTGCAGAGGAAAAAATATTACTGTATTTTAAGATATAGAAGATGAAGACGTTTGTGGGTGAAAGAAACGAGTAGTTTTTGTTCACAAAAATGGTATATGTTGGTGGAAATTTATTCTACTTTTTGTCTGCTGGTGAAAAATAAAAAATTGTTATAACACACGCATATACTAGATGATTTAATGAGGACTGAGATCGAAAAATTCTTAACACGCGTCTTTCATTAAAAATTTTAAACCAAAGTATTTTTTCATTCTTTGTAAAACATGTCAGTTATTATTTTTAATGTCAAAGAAATAAATTTCTTGCCAATGTGATAAAAATGTGCGACCAGAAAAAAGTGCAAATTAAAATTATTAAATATTTTCTATGAAACCCCACTTAATCCTACAAACATAGAACGGAACTTGTCCGTTAAGCGAAGGTCTTGTTCAGGTAGAAGAAATGTTTCACGTAATGTTTCTCAAGCCAGAAAAGAGAAAGAACACTTAATTTTGAACTCACTTGTCATCCTGCCACTATGGTAAACCAGACCTTGAGTACAAGAACAATAATTTGGTATTTGTATGCAGGGAGGCAAAACCTCTAAACTGCCCGGAGTTGAGGCCAGTGAAGAGATATTGGACTCTTGTTAAAAGGTGTCGAAAAGTGCGGTAGATTTTAAACGGAGCTGTACAATATGTTTGAGCAAAGTGACAGAAATTAGAGAATAAAAACGTTAATAAAAGGGTTTTTGAAAAGGGGTCAATATTTCAAAATTAAAATTGTCAGTTTAGTGGTATCATATATGTATGTTAAGAATTTTTCGATCCCACTCCTTATATAGTAACATGGTTTTGGGGGTTTCACAAACGAGGTGTAGTTGGAAACTTTTGTACTTTAACTTTAATTTTGAGAAATTTGTTTATGGGTACCCTCGTATGTGTTAGTACTTGAGTATGTGTTTTTGTTTACATAAGTCTACGTGGGTGTATGTTGTTTATATTTCTTAAAATAATGATACATGTGTTTATATTTTGCACTTTTTTTCTCCTTCCACTTGAAAACTGCTGACATTTGAACGTAATAAAAAAAAGTTTCTTATGGTTTGTTGAACAAATGTTTTATAAATATTTAATATATTTAACTAAAACTACAATTTCATTTGATATGCCAACATATTTTTCAAAAAATAAAGAAATCCTTTTTTAAAAACAAGGAGTTGTTAAAGACTTTACATAAATTCCTATTTAACATTTAAAGCGTTTTACTAAAGAAGACTATATTTTCTTTTATTTTTAGGATGAAAATCGTTATCATGAAGACATATTTGGCATAACTTTAAGAACTGCTGAAATTCATACCAAATCCAGAGCCACTGCTCGCATACGTATGGCATCTCAACCCTAAATGGAACCAATATAAAAATGACACAAATTTTATTAAGCAAAAATTATAAAAATTCACGATATTTTACTAAAAGCAATTTTCTAAACTTAAACGAATTACAAAATCGCAAATATCTCAGTAAATTTATGCAAAAATCAATATCTCAAATAAAAAAACACTATAATTTCTTTTTTAAAAAAACACATAATTAACTATTTTTACTACTAATTGTTGTTACACCTCGAGATCACAAAAACTTTAAGCGTCATATCAGAAAACTCCAGTAAACGAAATATTTTTAAATCATCTTTAAATAAAATTTAAATAAATTTGTTGTTAGTTTTTTGTTTAAATAAATTAATCGTAAAAAAAAATATGTAAGAATGCGATATTCGGCTGCGCCGACTATTCAATACCCTGCACCACAATACGTGTAAGGAAATTTATTGTATACAATATTTAAGGCGGAGCACTTAATGAGTCATTTAACTAGTTATAGTTTTCGCCATAACTTTTGTTCCACAGAACCACAACAAAAACTCAGGCCAAATTTTATTGACCTCTGTTTATTTTTGAGGATGTGAGCGTGTCAACAGTAGCAGACAGACATACGAACAGACAGACGTACATAACTAAATCGAGTTAGATTTTTATTTGATGCAAAAATATATATACAATATATAATCTAAGATGAATATATAATCTAAGATTACCTCTGGTGATGGTGGAGGGTATAAAAAGAAAAACTTTCAAATTAATTTCTTTTTCAATAAATGTTATTCAAAATGTAAAATCATATCAAACGAAATGATCAATCAATTAAACTGAATAGAAAAATTTGAAATCAATCAAAAATTCCAAAATTAAAAAATAAAAAATAAAAAAAATAATTAATAAAAAATATAAATAAAATTGAAAAATATTCCAAAACTAAAATAAAAAATTGTTTTATTTTTTGAAAACTCTGGCAACCATCCTATTTCTCCAATCACGCTGCACAGTGTTACTAAATCGCTTAATTTTCTATATGAAGAAAATCATGTCACAATGTGACAAAATTTTCTATATGAAGAAAATCATTGTCACAATGTGACAAAATTTTCTATATGAAGAAAATCATGTCACAATGTGACAAAATTTTCTATATGAAGAAAATCATGTCACAATGTGACAAAATTTTCTATATGAAGAAAATCATGTCACAATGTGACAAAATTTTCTATATGAAGAAAATCATGTCACAATGTGACAAAATTTTCTATATGAAGAAAATCATGTCACAATGTGACAAAATTTTCTATATGAAGAAAATCATGTCACAATGTGACAAAATTTTCTATATGAAGAAAATCATGTCACAATGTGACAAAATTTTCTATATGAAGAAAATCATGTCACAATGTGACAAAATTTTCTATATGAAGAAAATCATGTCACAATGTGACAAAATTTTCTATATGAAGAAAATCATGTCACAATGTGACAAAATTTTCTATATGAAGAAAATCATGTCACAATGTGACAAATTTTCTATATGAAGAAAATCATGTCACAATGTGACAAAATTTTCTATATGAAGAAAATCATGTCACAATGTGACAAAATTTTCTATATGAAAGAAAATCATGTCACAATGTGGACAAAATTTTCTATATGAAGAAAATCATGTCACAATGTGACAAAATTTTCTATGTGAAGAAAATCATGTCACAATGTGACAAAATTTTCTATGTGAAGAAAATCATGTCACAATGTGACAAAATTTCTATGTGAAGAAAATCATGTCACAATGTGACAAAATTTTCTATGTGAAGAAAATCATGTCACAATGTGACAAAATTTTCTATGTGAAGAAAATCATGTCACAATGTGACAAAATTTTCTATATGAAGAAAATCATGTCACAAATGTGACAAAATTTTTCTATATGAAGAAAATCATGTCACAATGTGACAAAATTTTCTATATGAAGAAAATCATGTCACAATGTGACAAATTTTTCATATATGAAGAAAATCATGTCACAATGTGACAAAATTTTCTATATGAAGAAATCATGTCACAATGTGACAAAATTTCTATGAAGAAAATCATGTCACAATGTGAAAAAATTTTCTATGTGAAGAAAATCATGTCACAATGTGACAAAAATTTTCTATATGAAGAAAATCATGTCACAATGTGACAAAATTTTCTATATGAAGAAAATCATGTCACAATGTGACAAAATTTTCTATATGAAGAAAATCATGTCACAATGTGACAAAATTTTCTATATGAAGAAAATCATGTCACAATGTGACAAAATTTTCTATATGAAGAAAATCATGTCACAATGTGACAAAATTTTCTATATGAAGAAAATCATGTCACAATGTGACAAAATTTTCTATATGAAGAAAATCATGTCACAATGTGACAAAATTTTCTATATGAAGAAAATCAATGTCACAATGTGACAAAATTTTCTATATGAAGAAAATCATGTCACAATGTGACAAAATTTTCTATATGAAGAAAATCATGTCACAATGTGACAAAATTTTCTATATGAAGAAAATCATGTCACAATGTGACAAAATTTTCTATATGAAGAAAATCATGTCACAATGTGACAAAATTTTCTATATGAAGAAAATCATGTCACAATGTGAAAAAATTTTCTATATGAAGAAAATCATGTCACAATGTGACAAAATTTTCTATATGAAGAAAATCATGTCACAATGTGACAAAATTTTCTATATGAAGAAAATCATGTCACAATGTGACAAAATTTTCTATATGAAGAAAATCATGTCACAATGTGACAAAATTTTCTATATGAAGAAAATCATGACACAATGTGATAAAATTTTCTATATGAAGAAAATCATGTCACAATGTGACAAATTTTCTATATGAAGAAAATCATGTCACAATGTGACAAAATTTTCTATATGAAGAAAATCATGTCACAATGTGACAAAATTTTCTATACGAAGAAATCAAGTGACAATCTGACAAAATTTTCTATATGAAGAAAATAAAGTGGCAATGTGACAAAATTTTCTATATGAAGAAAATCAAGTGACAATGTGACAAAATTTTCTATGTGAAGAAAAAAAGTCACAATGTGACAAAATTTTTTAAATGAAAATCTAGTCACAATATGACAAAATTTTCTATATGAAGAAAATCAAGTCACAATGTGACAGAATTTTTTTAATGAAAATCTAGTCACAATGTGGAAAATTGCGGTACATTAAGTAATATTTTCTATAAAAAATAGAGTCATATTGAGACATATTTTCGTTCAGGGGCCAACAAAACTTTCATTACAACATCTTCTGAATTTCTTTTGTTGCTAAAGAACATCTTATCTAATATTTCTATTAAACAATCATCACATTCACACTCACTCACTTGAATTTAAATAAAAATTGTTTAAAACTTTCATGAATGAATGAAGCGAATTTTGACATTGACAAATTCACAAAGAAAAATCAAAATCACGTATAAAAATATGGAGCATTTCTCTTTTATATTCGCAAATTTTCACACACACTGAATAAATTATAATAATAAATGCGAAACTTTTTTTATGAACACATACGCACACACACACAGATGTACACATATATTTTGAAGCTCAAATCTTTTATATTTAGAATAAAAATTAAATCAAAATAATAAAAATCATTTTTAATGAAATAAATTCCTATAAAAAATGTGAAATATGAAAAAATGTTAATATTAATTCAAATTAACTTGTAGCGTGAAAAAGACGATATTTGCATATTTATTTTTTCATTATTCACATAAGAAAGCATAAATTTAATATTTACGAGATATTGGTACAAAAAAATTAAAGAAATGATTTAGAAAGAATTAGAATAACTGAATCAATGAATAAAGAATGGTGAATTCAAAATTGAAATAAATTCGCAATAAAATCATAAATTGAGATGAAGATAAAGATTTGCGCTTAATTTATTATGGTGAATGAAGGTGTCTGTCCAACAAATGACTGTCAATTAAACCTGGACTGTCACATGTTTAAATTAATTTTTACTGAGTGAAATGAACGAATAAATCACATTGTGACTTCTTCGCATAGAAAATTTTGTCTCATTTTGACCTGATTTTTTCGCATAGAAAACTTTGTCACATTGTGACTCGAATTAATTTTCTTTTAAGAAAATTTGTCGCATTGTGATCAAATTTTCTTATAAAAAATTTGTCACATTGCAAATTCATTTTTTATATAAAAAATTTGTCATTTTGACTTAAGTTTCTTTTTGTGATTTAATATTCTTATGGAGAATTTGTCATGTTTTGACTTAATTTTCTTACACAAAATTTTGTCTTATTGTGACCTGAGTTTTTTCGCATAGAAATTTGTGTCACGTTAATTTACTTTGTAAAAAATTTGTCACATTGGAATTTAATTTTCTTATAAAAAATTTGTCACATTGAGACTTAATTTTTTATAGAACACGTTGTGACTAAATTTTCCTGAAGAAGTTTTGTGACATTGTGACTTAATTTCTCTGTAAAAGTTTTGTCGCATTGTGACTTAATTTTCTGTAAAGAATTTGTCATATTTTGAATTAATTTTTCTGTAGAAATTTTGTTAAATTGTGACTTAATTATTTAATGTTCCTGTAGACAGTTTGTCATATTGTGGCCTTATTTTTCTGCATACTTCGACTAAATTTTCCTATAGTTAGTTGATCTCTAATATGACTTTATTTCATTGTTATATTGTGACTTAAATTACCCGTAAAAAATTTGTCACATTGTGTTTTATTTTTCTAATGAAAGATTGTCACATTGTGACTTAATTTTAATATAGAAAATTTGTCACATTTTTAGTTAATTTTCCTATATAAAATTTGTCTCGTTGTGAGTTTGTTTTCTATATTTTGATTTAAATCTCTTATAGTTAATTTGTCACTAAGATGATATTTTTTATTTTCTTTTAAAATTATGTCTATAGCGATTTAAATTTCATGTATAAAATTTGTCACAATTTTTGTTTTCTATATTTTCTCCGAAAATCCCATTGTGTTATATTCACCTCTTTTGTTAATTCCACTATATTAACGCAAACACGTGAAGGGAAATGTCATATTATACCAGAAGTAATACAATATTTTTGTTTTTATTCCACAAAATTTTGCAATTTTTTCTGATGACTTTTCGGATTTTTTTGTTGTCAGTCTGTCGGCCTGACGGTTCATTTGTTTGCTGCTTTATAAAAAAATATTTTCTAGCAAAAGGTTAATGACAACTAATTATAACCAAGGGAAACATGCAACACATGTAGAAAAACAAAATTATATAAAAATTTGCCTAAAAACACAACAACAACTACAACAAACAGAAAATTCTGAACATTAATTGTAATGTGACACCGTGACCGTAAAAAAGCATATTTTTGCATGTAAACGATTGCAAGCAGGTATGACAAAACTACAGTTGAATACTGAAACTAATAGCAACAAATTATGGTCGAAAACCAGAAGTTCTATGCACTCAAATCTGATGATATTGGCTAAAATATTTGGGGGGGGAGGAAATATATTAAAGCGAAAAAATAAAAAAGCCAGAAACAAAAATTCCAAAAAAAAAGCTTTAAACAAATCAGCATAAACACATGTTGTGAATGTATTTGAAAATGCTGAATGTTGGATAAAAAAATTACTGTAACCGAAAAAACAGCTTTGAA
Source organism: Cochliomyia hominivorax (assembly GCA_004302925.2). Taxonomy (NCBI): domain Eukaryota; kingdom Metazoa; phylum Arthropoda; class Insecta; order Diptera; family Calliphoridae; genus Cochliomyia; species Cochliomyia hominivorax. The sequence goes on from PYHX02000158.1 coordinate 40,565,243, forward strand.
TGGCGACATGCTGACTGTTACATAAAATAAAGTTTTATTTATTTTTTTATTCGATTTTTTATGAACCCAAAAAAATGTTTATAAAAAAACAAACATTTTTTTTGTAAATTTTTAAATGCAAAAGTAACTTGAAATACAAATTTAAACATTTTTTTTTGAAAATATATGCAAAATCACATACCAAAAAACAAAAAAAGAAGCGAAATGCTTTTTCATAGATACAAAATATCAGCTCAAACGGATTTGTATTGGTTTAATAAAGTAAATGTAAATACCAATGCAAATATGATGGTTTTCCGTTGAATGTGTTAGTAAATATTTAAATATGATAGAGTGTGTTTGTGTGTCAGTATTCGCAAATTATAGTTGAAGTTTTATACAAAAATCAAACCTTTCAAAAGCTTATGATTTAACATTAAAATAACTAATATTTTTTACATCACAAAGATATTTTTATTTAAAAAAAAGATAAAAAATTTAAAGGAAAAACAGTTCAGAAAATTTTAATTTATTTCAATAGAAAATCTGACGACTGTCACAATGTCACTTAATTTTGCTACAGAAATCTTTGTTATGTGACTTGATTAACCTAGAGAAAATTAAAGACATTGTGGCATAAAGTTTGTAAAAATTTGACATAATTTTGTAGAGTATTTTGTCACAATATGACTTAGTTTTTCTATAGAAAATTGTCACAATGTGACCTGTAGAAAATTAACCACTTGCCTTAATTTTCGTACAGAAAATTAAGAACTGTGTAAAAATTTGTCTAAATACGAATTAACTTTTGTTACAAATTTTCTTATAGAAAATTTTTATACAGGAAATTTTCTTTTTAAAGAAAACTTTCTCACATTATGACTTGATTTTCCTATCATAGAAAGAAATCATCATAAAATTTATCACATTCTGACGTAATTTTTATTCTATAGAAAATTTGTCACATTGTAACTTAACTTTGCTTTAGAAAATTTGTCATATTGTGACCTAACTTTGCTTTAGAAAATTTGTCACATTGTGACTTAACTTTGCTTTAGAAAATTTGTCACATTGTGACTTAACTATGACTTCGTTTTCTTATAGAAAATTTGTCATATTGTGACTTCGTTTTCTTATAGAAAATTTGTCACATTATGACTTCATTTCCCTATAGAAAATTTGTCACATTATGACTTCATTTTCCTATAGAAAATTTGTCACATTGTGACTTCATTTTCCTTTAGAAAATTTGTTACATTATGACTTCATTTTCCTTTAGAAAATTTGTTACATTATGACTTAATTTTCCTATAGAAAATTTTCACATTATGACTTCATTTTCCTACAGAAAATTTGTCACAATTTTGTGTATTTCTTTTACATTTTTCCATTTATAGAAAAATTTGTCACAATTTGGCCTGATTCTATAATTTGAATTATTTCTGTTTAAGATTTCTTTAATATTTAAAAAAGTTTTGCACGAGTTTAAGCGAGAGAAAAACTTTTGATTTTATTATTTTTGGTTAAATACGAGTTTCAATGACAAAAAAAAATTATAAAAACTTCTAACAAAATGTAACAGAAAAGAACAGAGAGTTAATATTTCCATTTTTAAAAACTGTTCAATGATAACGGGTCACAATTGTCAAATTTTCGAAAATCTTTGTCACAATGTGAGAAATTTCTCTATAGAAAATCTGTCACAATGTGAGAAATTTTCTTTGGAAAATCTGTCACAATGTGAGAAATTTTCTATAGGAAAAATCTTGTCACAATGTGAGAAATTTTCTATAGGAAAATCTTGTCACAATTGAGAAATTTTCTATAGGAAAATCTTGTCACAATGTTGAGAAATTTTCTATAGGAAAATCTTGTCACAATGTGAGAAATTTTCTTAGGAAAATCTTGTCACAATGTGAGAAATTTTCTATAGGAAAATCTTGTCACAATGTGAGAAATTTTCTATAGGAAAATCTTGTCACAATGTGAGAAATTTTCTATAGGAAATCTTGTCACAATAGAAATTCTTCTATAGAAAATCTTGAATGTGAGAAATTTTCTATAGGAAAATCTTTCACAATGTGAGAAATTTTCTATAGGAAAATCTTGTCACAAATGTGAAAATTCTATAGAAAATCTTGTCACAATGTGAGAAATTTTCTATAGGAAAAAACTTGTCACAATGTGAGAAATTTTCTTATAGGAAAATCTTGTCACAATGTGAGAATTTTCTATGGAAAATCTTGTCACAAATGTGAAAATTATAGGAAAAAATCTTGTCACAATGTGAGAAATTTTCTATAGGAAAATCTTGTCACAATGTGAGAAATTTTCTATAGGAAAATCTTGTCACAATGTGAGAAATTTTCTATAGGAAAATCTTGTCACAATGTGAGAAATTTTCTATAGGAAAAATCTTGTCACAATGTGAGAAATTTTCTATAGGAAAATCTTGTCACAATGTGAGAAATTTTCTATAGGATAAATCTTGTCACAATGTGAGAAATTTTTCTATAGGAAAATCTTGTCACAATGTGAGAAATTTTCTATAGGAAAATCTTGTCACAATGTGAGAAATTTTCTATAGGAAAATCTTGTCACAATGTGAGAAATTTTCTATAGGAAAATCTTGTCACAATGTGAGAAATTTTCTATAGGAAAATCTTGTCACAATGTGAGAAATTTTCTATAGGAAAATCTTGTCACAATGTGAGAAATTTTCTATAGGAAAATCTTGTCACAATGTGAGAAATTTTCTATAGGAAAATCTTGTCACAATGTGAGAAATTTTCTATAGGAAAATCTTGTCACAATGTGAGAAATTTCTATAGGAAAATCTTGTCACAATGTGAGAAATTTTCTATAGGAAAATCTTGTCACAATGTGAGAAATTTCCTATAGGAAAATCTTGTCACAATGTGAGAAATTTCTATAGGAAAATCTTGTCACAATGTGAGAAATTTTCTATAGGAAAATCTTGTCACAATGTGAGAAATTTTCTATAGGAAAATCTTGTCACAATGTGAGAAATTTCCTATAGGAAAATCTTGTCACAATGTGAGAAATTTTCTATAGGAAAATCTTGTCACAATGTGAGAAATTTTCTATAGGAAAATCTTGTCACAATGTGAGAAATTTTCTATAGGAAAATCTTGTCACAATGTGAGAAATTTTCTATAGGAAAATCTTGTCACAATGTGAGAAATTTTCTATAGGAAAATCTTGTCACAATGTGAGAAATTTTCTATAGGAAAATAAGTTCCAATGTGAAATTTTTATAAAACCTTCTATCTAGAATAAGTCTTTTTATTAATTTTGTTTGAGAAACAAATGTATCTTCAGTTGACCTTTTTATTTTTAAAGCAAATTTTACCTGTCAATGACTACTACGCGTTCCATAGAAAATGCTTTATTAATGAGTCATTTAAATTTTTTTCAATAAAAAAAATAAAAGAAAAAATCCCTGGTATTTTAAAATTTACGTATTTAAATCAATCGATAATAAAAAAATATAAAAATAATGTCGTCTTTATTTGTTTTGATTCTTAAACGTGCCAACCCATTCATCCACATACACACACACACACTGATTCTATTCCTCCAACATTGTCTTCAGTTTTAAGATGACAGCAGATGAACTGATATTAATCAACAACAATGTTGTTTTGTTGTTGGTTACTTTCAACTTCAGTTTAAATTATATTAACCTAAAGTCGGCAGTAAACTAATAGTTTAAATATTTAATGGCTGCTTAATGGATTTTTTATTTGATTTTATGTCGAATTTAAAATAAATTAAAATATTTACAAAAACAACACTGAAATTCCCCCAAAAAATTAAGGTGTTTGATAGGAAAAATGTTATTTGGTTTAAAAGGTTGCCAAGCAACAATGACAACAATTATCTAAGGTAAGAGAAGAAAATACAACAAGTAACATAATCTTTAACAACATGTTGCCGCAACATGTTGGATTGTGGTAGAGAATGATCGAACATGGTAGAATAAATACAGTGAAGAGGAAAATGTGAATGTCTTCGCAAAGATTTAAATCGTCAATTTAATAAAATTCTTCGTGTGTTCCAATTCGAATTGTGGTAGGAAATCATAGTACGTTTCTCGTGAATTCGATTCACTATGTATTAATTATTTTCACTATTTTTTTTTGTTTCGATTTCAGTCCAAAAAATTTAATATCTCGATCATTTCACTTTTTTTCATTCAATGTAGAGAATTTAATATTAATTTATATACGCTTATATTAAGCTTGTCATTCCGTGTGTAACGCCAAAAGTGCTGCATTTTAGACTATGGGGTCTTATATATTTTACAATATATTTTCTAACATCGTATCAAAATCTGAGTCCCTCTGTCAGTTGGAAACTTATTTAAATTAATAATCGAAATTCAGTTAATTTTATTTTATTGTTATTATTATTGTCCATACAACCTCGCCCATCGCACAGATTCATCTGAACCCTGCCTGGCATTCAATAGATACCTTAATGCTGCAGTTACTAATCGCCTTTTTTCCCTTACAAAATTTCGAATGTTAAACTGATCAAATACTCCCTGATCGCAAGTACCACTACATGAAAAATTCTTGATGACTTTATCGGAGATCTTTAGCACTTTGTAATTTGTATCCCTTCAGATTCCCAGTTCTATATTGGTGATTTGATTCGTGTTTCTTTCCAGTAACCTGTTATGTTACCATAAATCATGGTCGATATCTTAATTAAAATTTATGGGTTGTTGTGGATTTGAATAATTTAGAATTTCTTTGACTTCAAAGAAGATTTCCGAAATTCGCTTTTGAAATTATGTAAAATAGTTTTATAATAGAAGATAAGAGGACCAAGAGCTGAAATGACCTTTAACCTTTCCTTAACCTTTAAACTAGTTAGATCCTCGCCTTTTTTCTATAGGGTATATAAAACTAGGAAAGAATCAACTAAGATCGTATAAATCAAACTTGAAATCACCGTCAGTCATTTTCAAGCCCATATCCGAAATAATGATCTGGCTCAATGGAACTTGACGAAATTGTTAGTTGAAATTCTGGAAGGTTTCTGATTTGAAGCCAGTATTATCGATTCATTAGATAATAATTTATAGACCGATTTCTGAGACCACCTTAAAATTGAAGCAGATTACATTCTTGAAAATTTAACGGATTTAGAAGAAACAAGTAAGAGAGTAATAGTCGGTAGAAATCGACTTTATAATACTCTACATCATGGCACAGGTACGAAAAATTCTTGTAGAATTTTATTCTATAACTTGTGCTTGCATTTATCAGACGGTTATTTTCGGAAATGGTGTATATGTGAAGGACTATTGTAACGTATAAACCGATCCTTTCAAAATTTGGTACCGTATTTTCTTGTCGTATAAATCTAAAATGGATCGCATTTTAACACAACACTAGTCTTTGAGATTTATGCAATTTAAATTGATTTTCGAAAGTAGATCCGTATGGAAGGATATTTATATGGTAGCTGCCTGGAATATTGGAGCGATCATCAACAAATTAATAGTTCTTGGCCAAAAGAAATTTTTGAACCATTTTTAATCGAAATATTTCTAAATATGCGTATCGGTAAGTGTACAAAGCTTTATGACAACATAAAGCCAGCAATCAAATCAGAAAGTCCCAATGAGTAGAACGTTATACTTAAAACTAGTGTCACCATATCACCATTTTTTCCGATAAAGGACATTTCAGTTATTCTGCACACTTCAATCGAATTTCCTTTATATAAATTCCATCTCCTTAAAATCACTTCCTTATATTTAAATCCATTTCAAATGCAAACAAATCAACCATTAAATGCCCATACAAATCCTTTATACTCCAGACTTCCAACCAATTACAACTACAACAACAATTAACAAGATATGTGATGTAATTCTCTTTAAAAATTTCATAATAAAATTCACTCAACGAAATTTTTTGTTAAACATTAAAAATGCTAAAACTCTTAAAAACCGCCAAAAATTTTCTAGTTAAACTCAATTGAACATGTTGTAAACCAACTTTTTAAACTCCTCAACAACACAACCAAACAAACAGCCAACAACACTAAACATTAAAAGTTTGTGCATGATCAGCAACCATAAAATAATGGTTAAAGACATGAGACATCAAACTTTAAAGTTGTATTAAATTAAACTGGTGTAAAAAAAACTTCTTTTAGGATTAAATTCAAGCAACTAAAGGGAAAAAAAGAAAAACTTAAATACAAAATTATCATTTTACATGAAGTTGTAAGCAAAAACAAAATCAAAGTAAAATGAATTATAAATGAAAAAGTTTGTAAGGTAGAAAAAAAAATAACACGGAATCTAACATTGAGTCTTGAACTTGTTTCATTGTTACTTGTGAACATTTACTAACCATCGACTAAAACTAAACTAGATATAGTTAGTACGGACGTAAATGTTGGTTGCTTGAAATGCTAAAGTTGGTATGATGGTGATGGAATGAGTGTTGCTAGATTGATGGTCTAACTTGCGCTAACAGAAAGCAGCAAAACCCAATCCAAACCAATTCAATAAAACACAGACAAAATCAACGAAGCCAAACTGAGAGAGTAAGCACAATGGGTCGGAAATTAAATTTAGGGTAATCGGAGGAAACTTACATGCAAGTGAGCATGTTATATTCAGTAGATGTTGTTTTTAAATAGAACAGAACTTGCCGTTCCTGCTCAATTGTAACATTGTATTGCTAAAATCCCGAAAATGTTTACGCTTTTAAACTGTTTCTTCGATTTTATTTTTACTCATCTTGAAGAGAAAATATTATCTTTCGATAAAAAGAAATGATGGTGGAAGTATTCTTTTCTCAGTAATGATGCTCTCTTGGTTAACCAGAAATAACAGCAACACTGTACCTCGTGGGTTAATGAAAAATTTTACGTTTCACATAGAGGGCGTAGTTCAAGTATGCAATATTTTAACTCCGGATGAATACAGAGAACATCAACAATGAAATACCAGAGTATTGTCTGTAAGTGCTGTCACTCTACCGCCTGCAGAAATGAAAAATCTGCAAATTTTTTACATCACACATAGAGGGCGTTGTTCTAGACAAGTAAGAATTCTAAATTCGATTGTGAAGATCTATGATACATTAAACACATGCATGTGTGATTCAACAACATTAAAATAAACACATACACTGAATATCTTAATATTATTAAATTTCGATGTAGTCTTAGATGTCGGCCTATAACTTCTTGTTACTGTACAGATTTCACTTGTTTTAAATAGCAAACTGCTTTGTAATAATAAAAGCAATTTGACCAATGAGGGTCGGGCATGGCTTAATCGACTCAAATTTTGATATGATGCAAGATTATATATATTTTATGGAGTCTCAGACAAGAATGACAAGCCCTAGTATACCCTCTTGGGGAAGCTAAAACAAAGATGAACATTAACCACGAAGATCGAGCTTTATTGAGTCCCAATGCTACTCATTACGAATGCAACGCCAATAATAAATTAGCTGAGATGCCAATAAAGAATATATATCTTTGGACCAATAAGAAAACTGAGACGATTTTAATATATCCATCTTGTTTTTGACAATGAGTTTCGATCAGTCTATTTCCATTTTATTTTGAGAGATTTTGTTATTAAAACAAGCAAAAATTGATTTAGTACGTACAATGTTTATAACATCCAGAAACTGATCTTCAAAAAAATCATCGCCGAAGTCAAAGTCATTAAAGTCGGAAGTTATATTCGTTTAAGCAAGAAGTCTTGCAAGATTAAAGTGCTTCATAAAACTAACTAACCACGTACTTCTCTAATTTCTTTGCCACCTTAAGAATTTGTAAAGCCCTTCGCATGTCCTGAGATTTTATATATTCACACTGGTTTAAATAATGTTAACTTTAAGTTATACTGGTAATTTATGATCCAATAAAACTAGAAACATTCAATTCACGAGAAAAAAGTCTATAGATTCCCAAAACCGTGTGAAACTGTAACCAAGTAAATATGCACGTATTCAGGGGATATATAGACCTTCGTGAGAGCTTACGAAGATTTCCAAAGTGTTCAAAACCAGGAAAAGGATGTTCATCATACAGACTGTTAGGTCTCTTTCCTAATTATCATTTTAGAAAATACTGAATTAAGGTATTGTCGATATCGATATCTTTGAAAGTATCCGAGGAAATTTTGAAATATATACTGAATTGGATTAATGGAAACTCTATCAATTGAGTGAAAATTCCTGAGTATGGAATATGTTTTGGTTTTTGAAAAAGGGACTTTTAGACCGTGAATCTTTCTAAAAATCTATAACATTCCATAAAGTAATGAATAAACTGAAATTTTTGGTAACCAACTCTCTGGTCAAATTGAATGTCAAATTGAAAATGTTTTCAAATACGGCAATTTATGAAAAAAGTGTCTGCAAAATTTTGAATCTTTTAATAATTCAAGGTCCAAATAATTGTATATAAATCAATCAGATGCATAGAAATTGGGAATTGGCATGTGCGCGGCACATTTAATAATTTTTGCGAAATATTAGAAAGAGACATTTTCAATGACATTTTAATTTTTTGCAAATTATTTAATGTCTTTTTTTAAAAATGGTTCTCAGGCCAATTATAAAGTTATTAGAACAATTGAAGCAAATTTATACAAATTCAAAATTACGCTTCGTTATATCAATTAAAATTTTATACAATACAAACGCATAATAAAGTTTAATTGATATCAGCCAAAATTTTAATTAAATACTGAGAAGCAAATAAGTATCGTGCCGTTACTTTGAAAGGGGTGTTAATATCATTAAGAATGATTTCGAAATCCTAAAGCGTCGTAAATAGTATTTATGCGCATGTGACGACTAATACGCTTGCCTAAATCGCTAGCCTTCTAAGATAAAGAGTGATCAACTAATCGCCCAAATACAGAGAGGCAAATTGTAGTAAGGGAACGATAACTTTCAAAAGAAATAAAATAGAGTCTGAAGAAATTAGGGAAAAGGAAGTTATATAGGTAGATGGGTTAATCAATGACATACTCTTAAACCACCCTGCTCTTTTCCTATTCGGAAATACCGATAACTTTGCTATAAAAGAAACTTTGTTTCACATTCCATTCAACTTCCCCGATATACCAATAAATTATATCTGCTTAAATATCTCCTTTTAAACATTGGGGTCACGAATCTGTGAATGTTGTGCAGTGACTAATTCAATGTCCTCTTCCACACAGTTTACAATTGTAATCATTGCTTATTTCAATGCTGGTCCGTTAGATCTGTCTTATCAAAGTCCATCTTATTCAAATTCAACATACTAGAGGCTCTATCCTCATCAGACATTCCCCAAAGTGTTTGAGGAAACTTTGCACACTGCTTCGTTCTTACTCAAGGACTAATCTTTTTTCGTTCTTGGATCTTGACTTTGTACTTAAAGGCTTTGGGTTCAATAAAATTTGGATCTCCCAGTTACTCCTTTGTACCTTCGTACCCATTAGAAGAAGTCACTGTATTTATCTTTTACTTTCTTAAGTGTTAATATAATCCAAAATATGGTAGAATTTTCTTGGAATACTGTTAGATGACACATTCTGATGCGTTGGATGACTTTATCGCCAATAGAAAAAATCCTTCTGTTCCACAATCCACCATCAATGATAATCGTAAGGCGGCAGATCGACTTTAAAAAATAATAAGTTACAACACATTATTCCCAAAAGGTGTAGGTGTAAGGGGAAGCAGTAACTGAGATCAAACGCTTCCTTGGCTACCTCCCAGGATAGGTCCAAGTCAAAATAAGGCAAATAGAATTTGATATGAGTCAAGAGAAATAACATCACAATAAAATGTTCGATATTATTATGTTCGATATTAATCATGAGTCACAACACCACCGGAAAATTGCTTTTTCAGCCTGTTGAATATTGAAAAAATTTTTAAAACACCACGCATCGCTTTCCTGGTTCATTTGCAGCCAACGTGTTTTGGAAAATCTTTAAGAATAAACTATATAGAATAGAGCCAAATATGGATGACTGTGTTAAAAGCAAAAGAGGAATAGACAGCTTTTCACTTACTGTATCACTCTTCAGCACTTAGAGAACTTAGGAAACCGTACTTTGAACCGATTTCTTTTAATAAGTTGATTTTGTAAAGTAAATCTGAGATCATTATTATCCTTCCTTTTAAGTAGAAGAAGCTGTCATGCAGAACGCTGAATGATTTTTAGGTTAATTCAACGGTTGAAATGGAACCAAGTGAGATGTCTGAAGTACATTGCGTACGGAACTAACCAATGAACACATAACCTTAACAATTAAAGAATTTTATTAAGGTGCTGTTCTCCTTATGGTGAAAGGGCAGCTGAATTTTGGTCCGTGATATGTTGGTACATTCAAAATCAATCAGTATATTTTACTAGATATATTGACATTAAGGAAAATATTTATATTTTATTCTTTAAACAAATACTTTTCTCTGTATTCCAGCCCATTGTGCAATAACTTAAATTCTTAACTCTGATTTGTGCTCTTTTATTCCTGTATAGTTTTTTTTTCTTGACAAAACAGAAAAAAAGTGTGATGTCGAACGTAAATGGATTTAAATTTTGTTGGGTTGGTTGGTTGGCAACCAGCAATGGATGGACAGACAAACGAACAAACGGACGGACAGAAAGACAAACAAACTAACTTAAGCTATAATTGTTGTTGTTATTGTTGTTTTTGATTATTTAGTTACGGTTTGACTTTTTGGCTGCATTAACGTTTTAAGTTGCTTAATACAATTTTGTTTTTATGTCTGTTTATTGTTGTTTTAAAACAAAACGGCGACAGTGATAAAAAGCAGCAAGCTAACGCTCACAACAACGGCTTTAAAAGCAAAAAAACAAAAACAACAAAGAGCAGAAGGCAGCAACAATATCAGCAGCTAAATAACAACATACATTTTAAGCGACAAAACGGGTCGCTCGTTTTAGTGTTGTGTTTAGTTAATTTAGTTTAGTTAGTGGCGAGATTTCAAGCGTTAAACTTGTAAGAAAATAATTTCGAGTTAAAGAATTTGAAAAATTTTTATTTTTTGAAAAAAATTTTTCTTAAAAATTTCTTTAAAAAAACAGAATTTTGAAGAATTTTCTTTAAAGAAGTCTTCTAAAAATTTTTCATAAAAAAATTTAAATTTTATTTAGATAAATTTTGTGGAAAAAAAGAGTTAAAATTTCAGCGTTTAGAATTTGTGGAAAAAACTTGTCTTTTTTTCTAAAAATTTTTGGCTTAAAAAGAGTTGTTTATGAGTATCTAATAGATACTTGAATTTTTGGTTAAACATTCAACTCAGATATTTTTGATTATTTCAACTGAGAGCGAAATTTTTGTTTTGTTTTTTTGGCCGTTTTGTATTTTGCTGGATTTTGTTTAATAAAAACAACAACTCTTGGAATTGTTGTTGTAAATTGAAAAAGAAAAGTTTTCAAAAAGAGTAAAACCAATTTTTTAATGAAAATAAAATTAAACAAAATTTACAACAAAAAAAAATATTTACAAAAAAAGACATGCAGTGAATTTTTAAAATTATTAAGTGTTAATTTCAATTACATTAAATATATTATTTGGTTAAGAGAAACAACAACAAAAGGCAAAAGAAAAAATATATATAAATATATTTTCAACACAAATAAAATTTCTATGAATATTTGAAAAACTTTTAAAAATTTTGAATAAAAAAATAAAAGTAAATGTTTAAAATTTAATTCAGACAACAAAAATAAAATCCAAAAAAGAAGAAAAAATTAATTTACAAAAATAACAAATAAAGTTTTTTTTAGAAAAAAAAAAGCGGAAAAATTTAAATTTATAACAACAAAATTGAAATTAGATTTGAAGACCTGTTAAATCGTTATTTGAAATTTGTTTGGGGTTACCAAGTGAAACATCATTATAATTACAACAAATAATAGCAACAACAATAATATTGAAATTACAAAGCTTTCTTCTTTCTTAAATAAACTCCCCCCCCCCTCTAAATAAAAATTTTCCAGCATTTGGAATTATAAAATCTAAATTCAAATCTGATTTTTTTCGAAAACCTTGAACAACAACAACAAAAATTTCAAATTCAATTTCAAAAAAATTTGTGTCGATTTTCTTTTAAATTTCTTACTGTCATTTTCTATTCAATTTCAGTCATAAATAAATAAAATTGAAAGTATTTTCTTCTTAAATAACAACAAAAAAGTTATCATTAACATCAGAAAATTTTAAAATTAAAAAAATAAATTAAAGAAAAAATCAAAATCAAATTTAAAAAAATTTACTTTTCAAATCGTGTGAATTGAGATTTTGCTACCGTTTTATGTGGCTTAACAGCGATTTGAATTA
>PYHX02000158.1:40577706-40599565 GCA_004302925.2 Cochliomyia hominivorax
TGCAACCTCTAAGTTCGAGCGATAAACTTTGTAAAATTATCTATTTTAAGTCGTTAAATTGCAATATATATGTATATATATGAAGCTGTATATGCTTCATTATTATTCCAAAAATCGTTTCAGTAGAAAAATGTTAAACCAAAAATATAACTAATTCTATGACTCATTAAGTGTTATTTTTATATATTTGTGAGTGTATGTGTGTGTATATTTAATATATCTACGAACCTAATGTATTAACATCACACGATTTGTGTTTGGTAGGGTATTAACGGTTTGGCATAGCCGAATACATTTACTATAATTCAACATATTTTTACTCAAAGTAGAAATTAAATTTTTGAGAATTAAAAAAAGTCTATAACCGATGTGATCAAATTTGGAAAGTCCACTTCTTCATTCCCGGAATCTAATAAAAGTTTGTGCTCTTTTGAAAATTGATTGGAAGACACTCAGGGATGTAAGAAATTTCATTAAGAAATATTCAATATTGAAGGTTTGGCATAGCCGAATCGAGTATTCCTATTGACGCTGATCGGTCCAATATTTCAATAAACTCCCAAACAAGTGATCGATCGAAATGGGTTCATAAAATACACAGCTATGAAGACATTTTAATTGAATAAATTCATAAAGTCTGATTAGTCTAATGGTAAATTTCAACAAGATCTGTAAATATAGACACACTTTGGAAAATCACTTTAAAGAACATACATTTTAAACAAATTATAATTATAATATGATAATTTTTAAGATTACAATCAGGGAACTCTGTAAGAAATTTTGCGGGGATCACTCCATTAATTCCTAAAGACGTAATACAACTCCTTCTTCAGGAAATCAAATCAAACCGCATTAATCTCCTATAAATCATAGCTTGTCTCTTTTGGGTAATAATTCTGTTATTTTAGAACTACTGAATATTTCTTAATGATATTTTAAATGAACAGTCTTGGGCTGATTTCTAATTATTTTGGAGGAGCACAAGTCGTTAGAAGGTCCAGGGGATGGGGAGTGTTCCTCTAAATGTGGTCGCTTTTGGCATAACTTTTTTAATAAAACAAATATTTGCGATTTTATTGGTAAAAAGACTTTATAATTCTGTAAACTTTGAAATTTAGCATTTTTATTAAGATTAGAGAGATATAAGACCACTTTGAAATTTTGACCCCTTAAAAAAGTCTAACTTTTTTTAGTTTTAAATCATGTCGATATGGTTTCAAAGAAGTTTTTAAAAATATAATTTGTATTTTGAGAGAAAATCCATACAACTAAGCAAGAATCTTATAGCTTTGTGGATCCGGTATGAAAATTAAATAATTTTGAATTAGAAATTTTTACAAATAAAACGATTTTTTTCCAAAAAGGTGGTAATAGTTTTTCACTTTAATATCCACTATTTTCCCTTTAGACTTTAACTTTATAATTCTGAAAGAAACTCTTGATTACATTTCTATTACTCCAATTAAGTAAATTATTCCAAAAACCTGTAATGAGCCCTCTTATAACGGAAGAGTGTCCAATTTACTTAGAAAAATCGTATTTCCTCAAATGGGAATTTTGGGTATTTCGATCAATGAAAATGGGAATTTGTTTATATTTATATAATAAACTCAATTTTATTCTTATTTTATTTTGATTTGAAGGAATGAATTTTATTTTATAGATTTTATTTATATTTAATTCCAATATTAACTTTTGTTTTTAAAAATTTCATGGAAAATAAAAGTTTTTCTGGAAAATTTTTTTAAAGAAATTTGGTTTCATATTTTATTATGTAAATATTTATATTTTTCAACTACATTTCTTTCCAATGACACCCTACACTTATATAAAATTTTGCACAGTCAGTTTAAAATTAATTTAATCTTGGTCCCCACCAGATTTGTTGATGTTTAAGGACAAATGGGCATGAGCATTTTCAGTGATTAAAAAAAAATTATATACCTTTTGAACCGTTACCGTACATAGGAATTTAAAAACTGATTTTAGAGGTTTAAGTTTCTTTATAATCACATGACATAATATTGTGAGTGAGTTCAATATCTTCAAAACTCACATAAGCTTGAAATGTGTACCTCTGGGATCAATTAAAAATTACCTGAAAAGAATCAAGAAGAATTTTTATTAAAAAATTAAAAAAATATTTTGTATTTTCTAAATTACAGAATCATAAACAAAAAAGTTAGAAATAAAATGTTGGCGATATTCATGTGAAATGTTATTGAAAATATTCAATAGTTTAAAAATTACAGAATTTTCTTCAAAAAATACTATAAAATCAGTTATTTATTAATATCAGAGATGTCCAACTTTAAAGGTTGTTGAATGCTTCTGATACTTGCAAGGTACCTTAGAAATAATCATGTTAAATTTTATAGAAATATTTAGTATAATTCAACATTTCTTTACTCAAATTAGAAATTATTATTTTTTAATTAAAAAAAATCAATAACCGATGTGACCAAATTTGAAAGTCCATCTCTCATTCCCGGGACCTAATATAAATTTGTACTCTTTGAAATTAGTTGGAAAACACCTCAGGAATATTTGTGACAAATTTCATTAAGAAATATTCAGTGGTTTCAGAATTACAGCATTATTTAAAAAAAGCGTAAATTTACACTATGAAAGTGTAAAGTAAAAAAAATTCTTCAATTATTGTTAAAAGTTAAAAATTTTCGTGTTTTTAAATGATTTAAGGAGCGATAAAGTGCGTACTAAAATCATTAAATATTCTCGAAAAAACCCAAATTGTTTCTATAAAAATTTGGACAAAAAGGTCTGCCTTCAAACTGTTTCCAATGTTATTCAACAGTATCGGGAGAATTTGTCTGTTGATAGAAAACCTGGTTGAAGTAAAAGGAATGGATTACATGATGTGTTTAAAGACAAAAATTAGAAAGCATTTTTAAAAGAGATCCCAACGAGTCCGATTTTATATCAGACCGGTTAGCTTAGTTCGCGGACTAGTTGGTACAAAAAGTTAAAACTAATGCAGGTTTAAAAAAACACACAAGGTTCAAGAAGTTCCTGACAAGAACGTTAGAAAAAGGCATGAGAATTGACGGCAGGTGTTTCTAAACAAATATTCTTCAAGTATAATGGATGGCGAAACTGATGTTCTGGCAGACTTTTTGCAAACTTTCTGGTTTAAAATATAATGTTGCTGATGCTCGACGGAATGTTAAGGAAAAGCTGAGAACTCAAGCAGTCTAGAGATCCAAGATTCATAAGTCTTCATAATCTGTCGATTTATTTTTGTTCTGACTTGGCATCCCGTCGCTATGGTAAATATGTCATGAATGGGTAAAAGAACAATACCAATCAATAGACTTAAATCCCCCAAACTAACGGAGCTAAGACTTGTGGAAAGATATTAGACACTTGTTAAAAAAATGGAAAAGATGTACTTGTTCGAGCAAAGCAACATAAAGCACTATAAATACGTTATTGGAAGGATTTCCGAGAAACGGCTTAAAATTTCATCGCTGGTGATTAAAACTATATTATTTTCTAATTTTAATAATAATTTCATCAATCAAATAAAAAAATAAATAAAATAAATAAACTGTAAGTTTAGTGCTTTAGTTTTAATTAACATATATGTATGTTGAGAATTTTTCGATCTCAAAAAATTTTCAAAATTATAAAAAATTCTAAAAATAAAACCTGTGACTTGTGTTTATTTGATAAAATTGACACTGAAATTTCAACAATAATTAAACTGTTAATTTAATAAAAATATTTTCGTGTTATTTCTTAACTTTGTCATTCCATGAGTAACGCTAAGAAGGAATCATCTCAGACCCCATAATGTATAAATATTCTTGAATCAAATCCAAATCTGATTTGTTGTTGACACGCTCACATCCACAATAATGGGCAGAACTCAATGAAATTTGGCCTGAGAAGTTGTTATTGTCCTGAGATGTTTCCTATTTTAAATCAGCAAATCATTTCAGTATAATTAATAATATAGGACCGATATCTGAGGTACTTCAAAGAATTTTCATAAAAATATCAATTAGAAATTGACAAATAAGAAAAAGTTTTTGACATAATATAATGTTATATGTACTTCATTATCATTCCATTAAATTATCAAAGTCGTTTCAATAGACAAAAAGTTAAAGTTATATAATCACTTTGATGACTTATATATTATTATATTATTGCATCAAATCAAAAACTGAATCGATTTAGCTATGTCCGTCTGTCTGTCTGTTGGAAACATTCTCACGCCTAGAATAATTGACCGAATTCAATAAAAATTGGCCACATTGTTTGTTATTGTCCTAAGCAGTTTGCTATTTAAAACCAGCTATATCGGTTTATAAGCAGGGAAGTTATAGACCGATATCTGAAACAACCCCAAAATTTCGAAAATGAACTCTTCTAATTTCTTCTAAAAATGTAATTGGACTTAAACAAAAAATTTATTTTAGCATACAATTGCACGTGCTTCATCATCGTGCAAAAAATTTTCAAAATTAGATTAACCGGAAAAAGTTATAGGCTATAATATGCAAAATTTTGATACACCCCAAACTTTTTGTGTCATATGGGCCGCAATTTTTAATATAATTAACTAAATTTTGTCACAACTAATTTTTTAACCATTCTGAATATATGTTATAAATTTTATTAACATGGGTCCATATTTTGATATAGCTCCCATATAACCCGAGTAAAGAAAATACTATTGAAAGTCGACACAATTATTTTGCTAACTGTTCTGAAGATATTATATTAATTTGCCCTATATCGGTCCAAATTTTCCTATAGCTTCCTTATAACGGGATTTCCCGGAAAACGGGTTTGAGTTTATAAAACATTTAAATAAAGATCAATTCCATTAAAATTTAGCACAATGATTTTTCTAACTATAATCAAAGTATATTTTAAATATGAACAATCTTGGTCCAAATTTTGCTGTAGCTCCCATATAAGACCCCTTTCCTGAAATAGTTTTGAGCTTATAACAAGCATATCTTTTGTTTTTATACGCTCCAAAGTACAAGTGGTAGAGAGAGAATATTAACTTTGTCATTCTGTGTGTAACGCTAAGAATGAAATATTTCAGACCCCATAACGCATAATTCTTGCATCAAGTCAAAATCTCAGTCGATTTTCGTCAATCTCTCTGTCTGCTCACATCCACAAAAATTAACAGAGCTCAATGAAATTTGGTAGAAAAAAGGCAGTTCAGTAGAAAAGTTTTATAGCCTAAATTGTAACTAATTTTATGACTGATTAAGTATTTCTGTTTTATATACATTTGTGAGTGTATGTGTATCTATGAAACCTAACGCATTAACTTTACACGAATTTGTGGTGGAGGGTATTTAAGATTCGGCATAGCCGAATATAACATTCTTACTTGTTTCATTTGTCATTTTCAATTTCTTGTTAAATTTCTTTAACTCATTTCTCGTATAACAAGATCATGATTAAATAATCTTGTCAAAATCTTAACAGAAAATTATAGAAACGATAAAAAATCCGCGTTTGTAGAAAAACGTGCTTAATAAATTATTTAAATCTTTCTCTCTCTCTCTCTCTCTCTCTCTAGAAGGAAAAAAATAAAGAAGAAATTTAACTAAATTGATTTATGATTATTTTACACAAAAATGAAATAAGTGAGTTATAGAGATTTATTTCAGCTAATTGAAATTTTAAAAATATTTTGAAAAAAATGCTACTGAATTTAATTTTTTTCTAGAAATAAAATATGCAGTTTCAAAAGTTTAGCCTAAAGTTAAAAAGTGTCATTAATTTTATTCTCAAACTGGTTAAAATGCGCACAAGACTTTAAACATTTTTTTGGAGTTAAAGTCGAAATAACAAAAAAATCTAATTAAATTGTTGCATCCAACTTTAAAAAGGCGTTCAAATGTTCAAAATTAATTATTAACAATTAAGAATGCAATGCCGAATCTTCAATGCCCCTCATCACAAATCGTACATACACACTCATATATATACACACAGACGTATAGAACACATACAAGTTTTTTTTAATATAACACGGAACTCTTAATGAGTCATGAAATTAGTTATATTTTTGTCTATAATATTTTTACTGAACCGATTTCGATCATTTTTGGAATGATAATGAAGTCTATATAACTTAATATTAATGCAAAATTTGATTCTAAATTGTTTATTTGCTTGAACTTAGAGATTACCTCAGATATCAGTCTATACCTTTTAATACTCTAAACCGAAATGGGAACTTTTGAGGACTAAAAAAAATACTCAAGGCAAAATCATTTGAGCTCTGTCGATTATTGTGAATGTGAGTGTGCCAGACAGAAGGACAGATATACAACCAGACAGACGGGCACAGCTGAATCGACTCAGATTTTAATTTTATGCAAGAATATATATATTACATTATGGTGTCTGAGATATTTCCTTCTTAGCGTTACACATGTAATGACAAAGTTATTATGTGCTGGTGGAGGGTATAAAAATTAATAAATATTTTCGTTGATTTAAACAAAACAATTTGTTAACTATTTGTTGTTTTCCATTTAATCAAGATTTACATCGTGTAAATTTATTGTTGTAAATTTAGTTTTAAAGTATTTTTCAGCAGTTTTTTAAATGAATCATCGCATTTTGCTTTTGTTGCTTCGGGTTTTGTGGGTACAAAATGGGAGTTTAAACTGTTAAATGTTGTTATTTTTTTGTTTAATTAGTTTTAAGATTTCTTATCGGAATTTCTGTTAACCCTTTAACTGGTTGTGTGGAAAAAGAGGTACTTTATAATTTTTTGTTTTTGGATATAATTCTATTTACAGTTTGGATTTGGTTAAAATTTCCGATTATGATAGCAGGGGAGTGTAGCTTTATAGGTTCGTAAGTAGATCTCGATAGGGAAGATATGGTGGCTCAAATTAGGGTACTTGAAAACAGACTTCCAAGTGGTCTGGAAATTTATTTGGTTATTGAAAACTACGAAACGATCTTTACATGATTTGATTTTCTGATTTCTGTCTAAGAGTGCTGTACATTATAATGAAACTAAAACTTATGGGAGGGCTGGGGATTATAAAGAAGCTATAGAAAATTGAGAGCTTAACTTCGTATAATTCCGAATATGGATTTTTGTTTTTTTTTTTTTTTTAATTTAAACACATAATTAACCTCTTTTTATCGGAAATAACTCTGTAATTTTTGAACCGTTAGAGATATTTTAATAAAATGCACAAACTTAGAGCTGAGGTATTTCTGAGTAGAAAATTAAACTCCAAACTGGTCAGGGGTGTAGTTGGTGTCTCTTCAAATGTGGCCAACTCAGGTTTGTGGATTTTTAAAAATTCGTTAAAAATTCATTTTCGAATTAAGGAAAAAAGCACATTTTGTATAGAGATAGTCCTTGTAGATCTCTATAAAAACGAGATATTCAAGTTGAAATATTTTTTTAACCCTTTTTACCCTTGTTTTACTAGAATTGTTTATTAATGGACTTAATGTAGTAAAAAATTCTCCATAATCTGAAGTTAGAACTTTTAAAAAATACATTTTTTTATTTTTAACCAAAAAGGTAACTAAAAGATATTTATTCACTAATATTATCATTTGTTTTTGCTTTATATTAAAATCTCAATAGGAATGAATGAAAATTAATTGCGGATCAACTTAGGCCAAAGTCCTGCCCATAAGATCTTTATAAATTTGGTCAATTTTGAAAAAATGGAAAATAATTTTGTTTTTTAAGTTATCAAATTGCCGAGCTCGCAGCATCTAGGGTGAACACACTAGAATTATTTTCTGTCAAATCCCCTTTATAACATCAGAGCGGTCATCTTAATTAAAAAAAGCTCAATTTTTAAAACACTTTTAAACGGATTGAGATTTTGGGTATTTTTGTAAGGAAAGATGGGGTTTTCATTATATCCCAAATTCATGATAAAGTTTATGTATATATAAAGTTGAAATTTTTAATAAATATAATTTTTTGTTTACAATTTTATTTAAGTTTAAATAAAAATTTTATTTTTCAAAAAAGGAGCAAATACGCAAAGTTTAAAAAACTATGAGCAAAGAACTGGGCTACTAATGGGTTAAAATTTTCTCTAGACTTCAAGATCTCTAAAATTATAAAAGACTTTCTATAAAAGACTTTTTCGCAGCTGGCCAAACTTGGGCGCTCAGTCTCTAACCCCCCAAATTAGCTTTGTACTTGTAATCTTCCAAATCAATTTAAAAATAACTCATCTTTAACCGTAATAAATTATGTAAGAGTTGAATATCAAATATAAGTTTTTTAAAGGTCAAGGATTATAGACCAAACAAAAATGGCGGTAAGCCATTAAACGTTCCTATAACTTCGCCCATGGAGACCAAATTGTGTTCAAACTTTCGAAATTATAATGCCACACTCCTCTGCATTATTTATTGTTAATTCGATGCAAATCCATCAGGGCTTATTGTCGAAAAAAATCAACCCCACAGAGCATTGTGTCTTACTAGTTGAGAAATATGGGGTTAAATGTCCGTGATATGCCATTTAACGTTTTTATAACTTTGCCCATAGAGTCCCAATGGGGTCCAAACTGCCAAAGCTATAACACCACACTCCTCTGCAATCATTATTTTAAACTTGATGCAAATCCATTACACTTTATCGCCAAAAAAATTGATGCAACCTCCACTGTTTCTTACTAGTTTGGAAACGAGGGTTTAGATTAAAGAGCGTTAGATAAATTATTTTCAATTTCTGAAATCAGTCACTTAGTGATCTTATTTGATTTAAAAACCTCTAAATTGTCATTACTTTTTTTCCGTGGCATTATTTTATGCAATTATTTTGTCAGTAGTTCAACAAACCCTCACAATATTTCATTAAAAAATATTTTCCTATTTATGGGCGCATTAAGTACAACCACAACAACAGCAACAACAACAAATTCTTTAATTCTTTAAATTTAAGTTATTCTGGCAATAATTAAAACTAAAAACTAAAACTGTTATTTAATTTAAAACATTTTAAGGTTTAAATAACTACGTGTTTTAGTAACAGTTTTTATGGTTAAAATAAAACAAAACTTGATTTAAATTCAGAAAAAAAACTCTGTTTTGTAAATAAAGAAGCAAACAACTTAAATAATCAGGTCAATTAAAAAAAACTACAGTATTTTTTGCAAAACTCAAAAAAAAAAATTATCTAAAGAAAAAATTAAAGTCTTTTTTCAAAAAATTTAAAGTAAAACAATGAGTCAAATCAAAATTGAATGTATATGAAACCGGTAGTTAGTATTTTTTTTGGAAAATAACAGAGTTTAACACTAAAATAACCTTAAGGGGTTAATTTGAAATAAATAGTTATTAAATTTTTAATAAAGCAAATAAACGTTAATTTATTAATAACTATAATGAGTTTAATAATTAATTTGAAACATGACTGAGCAGACTAGTGTTAAGGCAAATTAGCGCTTTTTTCAAATTTCTTAAAAAATAATTTTTGAATTTATTTTTTTCTTATTTTTATTTTTATTTTTTCTAATAAATATATTTTTATTATTTTGTTTGGTTTTATACCCTACACCACCACATGTGGTGAAGAGGGTATATTAACTTTGCAATTCCGTGTGTAACGCTAAGAAGGAAACATCTCAGACTCCATTATGTCAAAATCTGAACCGTCTGTCTATTGCTGGCACGCTAACATCAACGATAACCAACCAGAGTTTAACGAAATTTGGCCTGAGAAATTTCCTATTTAAAATCAGGAAAATCAGTTTTGTAATTAAAAGGATATAGACCTGAGGCAACCTAAAATGTCAAGCCAAAAACTTTCGTAAAATTGTCAATTAAAAATAAGGAAATTAGCGTAAAATTTCGCTATAACAATAAGCTATATGTACTTCAATACCATTCCAAATATGATCAAAGTCGGTTCAGTACAAAAAAGTTATAGCCAAAACTATAACTAATTTTATAACTCATTTATATATTGCATACGTTTGTGAGTGTGTGTGTGAGTGTGCATATAAAAACATAACCCTTCAATACTATCATTAAATCATTATGATGATTAATGATGGTTTGAAGGGTATATAAGATTCGGCATAGCTGAACGTAGCACTTTTAATTTTTATTATTTTATGTGCTTTTTATACGCTCCACCACCCCAAGTACTGCTAACTTCGTCATTCCGATTTTACATTAAGAAGGAATATCTCAAACCCCATTAATGTATTAATTTTCTGCCATCAAATCAAAATCTGAATTGATTTATCTACGTCCGTCCGTCTGTCTGTCTGTCCACAAAAATTAACAGAGCTTAATTTAATTTGGCTTAAGAATTTGTTTTGGCCCTAAAAAGTTTCCTATTTAAAACCAATAAAATTGGTTCAATATCCAAAAATTATCAAAATCGCTTCAGTAAAGTGGAGGGTATTAAAGATTCGGCATTACCATATATAAAATTCTTACTTGTTTTGTTGTTATTCTTGTTTTAGTCACATCATTAAATCATCATCATTTTAGCTTCTAAAACCATTTTTAGGAAATTATTATGAAGTGGAACGTAATTTAAAATTGTTTTATTCTCTTCGTCTTTTTTTGGAGAACAAAACAGATTTAATGATTTCAATTCTTTTTCAAAACAGGTGGCGTTTTATTTGTCTGTTCTTTTTTTTCGGAAAATTTATATTAATCACATTTTTTTTGTTTAAATTTCGCAAATATTTGCAATTATTAAACTTAAATTATTTTTAATATAATTTATATTTAAATAGATGTTTGGACACCTACTTGGAATATCACTTTAATGTAGAGTTTCCTTTTTAGTTTAAATTATTAATAATTAACTGTTGAAATTAAAATATTGTTATTTGCTATTTTTAGTATAAAATAATCGAAAATTTAGCAAAGTTTTCAACCACTAGACCACACACAGAGGGCGTTGTTTTAGCAACTTATAGCTGTTCCAAGACGTACTTTTTAAAAAAATTATGTAATCTTTTAACTGTTAAAAAGACTTTAATACAATTTCACATAATTAGAGCAGAGCTATTTCCGAAGGAATTTAGATGAAATAGCAAAATTTGATCAAAGGAAGCCAAGTTTAGGTTGGATTTTTAGCCAAGTTATAAACATCTTGCACAACTTTTTGGCACTTGTGAAGAGATTATGACTTCAAGATTCATAATTTTTAAAGCAAAAGTTAATCAAAGATTTATGATTAACTAAAATTTTGAACTTTTGCTTTTGAGTCAGTAAATTTATTTTCTACAATTGAGGGAATGAAAAATTAGCAAATATTTCCACCACATAGATGGCATTGTTTCAGACAACACATATTGGTTCCAAAATGTTAATTACAATAATTCTATAATTAATATTTAAATTATAATAAAACTTAGACAAAAAAATGCTATACATTTGAAATCTTTTTCTATAAAAATACCCAAAATCCCAATCCGTATAAAATTTTTTAAAATAATTGACTTTTTCCACTGAAATTAACACCCTGTAATCATAAGGCCCATCATGACTTTCAGTGATTTAACTTACATTTGTAGATATATAAAAGACAATTCAAATATGATTTCAATTTGTGATTTGATCTGGATTTGAACAAAAGATTTTTTTTCAAATTAAAAAAATTCTGATAGGATTTATGACCAGATGTTTGCCCCAAGGTTTATCCGAATTTAGTTCATTTGCATTCCCGTTAAGATATCTTAATAAAGCAATTAAAAATTATCATGTAAGAAAAACTCTAAATAAATTTAAAATTCAAATTTCAGATTCATATAATTTTTGAACAGATCCATATATTAAAATTATTATCGCAATTAAAATGTTTAATGAATTTTAGGAAACTTTGGCACTTTGGTCACTTAGAGCCTCTATTAAGTCATTGCTAATCTATGATTGCAGAAAGAGCTGGCAATGCTGCATCGAATATCTTAAAATAAATCCTTAAGCATCATGACCATTTTCAATAATGAACGAGAGATGTTAACCAGAAATGTTTCGAATTCCAATATATTCAATGCGATATCAGTGTAAATTCAGCTTGGTTATCTCAGGGAAATCATTGTCAAACATTTTATGCATTTACCTGATCATAGAGAGAGAGAGATGCACAAGAAAAATTGCCTAAAAGTTGTAGGCTACTTATGACATGAATAGAACATAAATAGGAAGTGTTTATGTATGTTATGTATGTATGTATGTATGTATGTATGTATGTAATGTATAAATGTATGAATGTATGTATTTATGAATGTATGTATGTGGGATAGTTTTATTACAAAGTTTGATGACTTTGATTAAAACACAATTCTTTAATAGATTTAGTTTATTATATATAATATATATGGCTTAAGTCTAGGGTATTTAAGTTTTAATTAAATAATCAAATAAACTTATTCACTTAGATTTTAAGACACTTTCACAACTTAAATTTACCACTTGGCTTTTTACAACTTTACAACTTAACAACTTACAACTTCAACTTTAGACTACGACTGCCCTGGACCAGTGCTCAAACTCAACTATATACGGAATTGACCGTCTATTGAGATCTAATCGTTACTCGTCAGTTTTTGTCGATTCTAGAATATTCTTGTCATATACAGTCATCTCTCTTCGTCCTATTCTGTCAAATACAACGGTCGTTTCAATATTAGTTTTAACTGCCATCAGTCTAACCCTTAGTAGGGTCTACCCGATCGTGTGCGACCAGGCTCAAATCCCACATGTATGTATGTTGTATTGTATGTATGTATGTATGTATGTATGTATGTATGTATGTATGTATGTATGTATTTATGAATGTATGTATGTATGTATGTATGTGTATGTATGTATGTATGTATGTATGTATGTCTGTATGTATATATGTATGTATACATGTATCTACGTATGTATGTAGGTATGTTTGTAACGTATAGGCTCTAAAACGTCTGGGCCAAAGTTGAAAAATACCCCAAAGTAAGATTGGCTATAAAAACTTCCGATAGGGACCAGGGTGAGAAGTACCCCCACCCCATACAAAGCAAATATTGATTCTCGAATATTTAATGAACTTTAAGAGCGAAAGTTCTCAAATTTGTTCCCGACAACTTTCTCAAGGAACTGTTTTACTGGAGAAAATGTAGGACGGATAAGTCCAGGGGAGGGGTATCGCCCATACAAAGAAAACTTTTTGTGGCTGAGTCTGCTTGAAAAGACATATAGATTGATATCTGTAAACACAAGTCAATGAGTGGTAGGTAAACATGTCCCTGGACTAGGGTTACCATGCAACGACTACTGTTGAAGTTGGGGGGAATTAAATTAGGAGACGATATTCCATTTCCTCTATGAAGAATTCCCAGCTAAAAGAAGAAAAGAAAGGGGAACGGTTTCTAAAAGACTATATATTAGACGATCTGTGTGATTAAGGCTTAAGGAATTAATGAGATAAATAATAAGATGAGATAATAAGATAACTCATCAAAAGGGATCTAGCACTTTACGACTAGTGACTGTAAATCCCAAGTTGACTCTTATCTTTCGTATTGATTAGATCTGTTAAAACAGAATAATTCGAACATAACTGAACTATCATTGAAACCTAAGTTAACTGCATATTTCTGGAAAAGTAAAGTAAAATCTGAGTCGATTTTATAATGTCCGAATGTCTGCTTATGGTTTGCTTCAGTGAAGTAAAATCCGTTTTTTTTTTGTTGTTTCTCAAGTCGATATCTGAGGAAACCTCACAATTCAAGCGAAGAACTCTTTCAATTAAATGTATCTTTTGGATTTGTTTCTGTAAGCCTTAAATTGATTTCACTAGTTTTAGCATGAATAGTCAATAGAATAACAAATTTCTGGACTGAGATATTTACTAGAAAATTTTCGTTGAAACACTCTCTGTAGATCGTTTAAAATTTCCGACAATATTATTTTGTATACCTCCTTAACCTTCATTAAAAAACAGACGAAATTTAACCTTTCGAATAATTTCCTCTTGGCATATTGAACGAATTTATTGTGAAATTATTAAAAATTATTAACTTTAAATTTAAACAATTTAAATTTCCACGAATTTCATATTTGTATCTGTATTATTTCAGGCTGTTTTTTTTTCAATATTTTTAATTTAGTTAAATACTTGTATCCAAGAGATCTTCCTTTTCTTAGCATATTTCCAGTTATTTAAGGTAAAAATTGTCGTCATTTGCGGTTGACCATTAACAAATGACTTTTTATTTTTATTTTAATTTTTTTTCACTAAATATTGTCATTTGTTTTTAAAACATAATACGGAGAAAATACGTATATTAAGTGAATGAGAAGAAAAAAAACTTAATTTAAGTGGAAAATCCACAAAAAGCTCTTTAAACGATTGACGCAAAATGAAATAAACTAAACAAACGTTTTTTTT
Source organism: Cochliomyia hominivorax (assembly GCA_004302925.2). Taxonomy (NCBI): domain Eukaryota; kingdom Metazoa; phylum Arthropoda; class Insecta; order Diptera; family Calliphoridae; genus Cochliomyia; species Cochliomyia hominivorax. The sequence goes on from PYHX02000158.1 coordinate 40,592,105, forward strand.
AATTTTTTTGTTTTAATTTTTTCATTTTTAAGGAGAAAATTTTTTTTTGTCAATTTAAAATGAAAAATATGTGTCAAGTCTCGCTTGAAAAAGAAAAAAAAAAAAAACAACAAACAACTAACTAAATGAATTAGTGACTGACTGAGTTTTGGGTAGAGCCGAGTTTAGTAAGTGATTCACTCACTCACTTTGCTGTCTATTCAATTTAAGTTTTGTTGATAAATAAAAATAAACCTGATTTAGAGAAAAAAATCTCTTATTGTGTGATTTTATTTTTTGTTATTTGTTTTTAAGTTTTAATGATTTGTTTTTAATTTTAATTTCAGGTTGTTTAAGCCAATTTTATAACACCTGATTACTGTCATTTTATTTTTATTTTATTTGAATGAAGATGATTTTAGGTGGAGCAGTTGGTTGAGAGAGTAAAGTCCGATTTTTTTATAGAAATGAAAAGATATCGATTTCTTTTCTACATAATTAAAAAGATATCGATATCTTTTCAATATAATAGTAAAAATATCGATATCTTTTCTACACAATAAAAAGATATCGATATTTTTTCTACACAATAAGTAAAGATATCGGTATCTTTTCTATAGAATAGTAAAGATATCGATATTTTTTCTACACAATAAGTAAAGATATCGGTATCTTTTCTATAGAATAGTAAAGATATCGGTATCTTTTCTATAGAATAGTAAAGATATCGTATCTTTTCTATAGAATAGTAAAGATATCGGTATCTTTTCTATAGAATAGTAAAGATATCGGTATCTTTTCTATAGAATAGTAAAGATATCGGTATCTTTTCTATAGAATAGTAAAGATATCGGTATCTTTTCTATAGAATAGTAAAGATATCGGTATCTTTTCTATAGAATAGTAAAGATATCGGTATCTTTTCTATAGAATAGTAAAGATATCGGTATCTTTTCTATAGAATAGTAAAGATATCGATATCTTTTCTATAGAGACGTAAGCATATCGTTATCTTTCCCTGTAAAGTAGTATAGGATATTTTTTTAATAAATACGGAACCAAAAAAGCTTAAATTTTAATTTTCTTAAATTAATTGAAATTATTATTGCAATTGACAAAAAAATAATTTTTATTCATTTGAAATTCTTTCGGAAACACTTTCATTAACATTCTTATTTGCGTTTTCTGTCACTTTGCTCGAAGATCTAGCCATGTCCGTTTATGAGACCTTTTCTTATGATCTTCAATTTTCTATTAACTAGTCCAATGTCTCCTAATTGGACTTTGCTCATGGCAGTTTGAAAACTCTTTTTTTCGATTAAAATTTTAATCTTTATTTTTGCACAGAGCAAAATTGAAAAAAATATTTTATTCTTCTTTTAGCGAAGAGTAAAACAGAAGATGTTTATATTTTTACTCCTCAAAATTGTGAAATAGTTGAAAAGAAAAAATTCTTGCTGCAATAAAACTTACTGTTGTTGTTTTATACTAAAAAAATGCAATAACAAAAACACCAAAAAATTCATACAACAAAAGTAAGTACATCTTAATATGTGAGTTTGTATATTTATACAAAAGTTTGTAAACATACTTTTCATACCTTTTTCAGCTTAAAACAAAATCATTTTTCACTGCTACATACGACTTCAAAACAATTTGGGCGAATTTTTTATTTTAAACTCTTGTTCAAAGAGCGATAACATAATTAAATTCCTTTCTAAAAAAATTTAAATTAAACTCTTTGAAAGATCCGATCGTTTGAAGAATAAAAAACAGTGTTAAAAGCCGTAACTTGATTGAATGAAATGTTTTCAATAATTTTAAAATTCTTGAAATTTTTTGTATCAAAATTTCCCCATAATTTCTTTTTTTTAACAGAAATTGAAGAAAAAAATATTGATTACTAAGAAAACTTCAAATTCAAATAATCTTTTATCTCTTTTCTTCTTATACATTTATAGATGCTTGTAAAAACACTTTAATTTAAACTAATTAATTCTAATACTTTTCAATCAGTATTAACAACTTTTAATATCCATCGTTATATTATAATTCATATCTTTTTTATTTTATTTATTTTTTAAATTTTTTATCTTAAAAAAAGTATCTTGAAAGAGACCTGTTATAATGACCCTTGAGAAATTCTTAAAAAAACTACACATCAAACACTCAAACCTAATAAATTTAATTCGAAGAAGAAAAAACGAAGAGATAAAAAGAAAATTTTAAATAAAAAAAATTATGAAGAATTAAAATTAATCTGAAAACCATAAATTAATATTTAAATTTATGAAAAAAATATGTATTTTTTTCAAGACTTTAAAAAAAGAGTGTTAATAGCAGGAATGATATTAAATGTGGCATTTATTTCTTTTTGTGCCCTCAACTACCACAAGTGTTGAAGAGGGTAAATTAACTTTGTCATTCCGTGTTTAACGCTAATAAGGAATCATCTCAGATCCCATAATGTATATATATTTTTCCAACAAATCAAAATCTGAGTCGATTTGGTTATGTCTGTTCGTTGTTGATACCCTTACATCCATAATAATGGACAAAGCTCAATGAAATTTGGCTTGCGAATGTGTTATAGTCCTGAGATGTTTCCTATTTTAAATCAGCAAATTCGGTTCAGTAAACATATGATATAGACCGATATCTGAGACACTTCTAAGTTCCAGCGAAGAATTTTCGTAAAACTCCCAATTAGAAATTGACAAATTAAAATAAGATTTTGACGTATTATAATGTTATATGTACTTCTTTATCATTGCAATAATGATCAAAATCGGTTTAGTAGAAAAAATATAACAAATTTCCTATGTTATGTTGTTGTATACGTCAGTGAGAGTATGTGTAAGGTTGTATATACTCCACATAACGTATTTAATTCACACGTATTTGTGGTGGAGGGTATTACTGATTCGGCATAGCGGAATATAGTATTCTTTCTGTTTTTTTTGTATTTTAAAGATAAAATCTACAAGATCAAATTGACTTAAAATGACATTTTAATTAATTTATTATAAATTTATGTTAAAATAAAATAAATTTATTTTTTTAAGATTAAATTTAAATAATCGTTTAATATTATTACTTTTATTAAATGCTGCTACCTTTTTTATAAACACACACACACACATTTAACTACATAGACCTAAAAGATTTAAAATATTTATAACATATTTTTTTTTAGAGACGAATAAATATTTTAAATATTTAATTATACCCTTCACCAACACAAGCGATGAAGAGGGTATATTAATTTTGTTATTCCATATGTAACGCTAAGAATGAGTCATCTCACTCGATTTAGCTATGTCCGTCTGTCTGTCCATCCGTCGGTCTGTCTATATCTCTGTTGTTGACATGCTCACACCTACAATAATTGATAGAGTTAATGAAATTTGGTTTGAGTATTTGTCATTATTCTGGGAAGTTTCCTATATTAAACCAGGAAAATCGGATCAGTATATTATAAGATATAGACTGATAACTGTGGAACCTCTAAGTTAAAGCAAAGATTTTTCGTAAAATTTGTCAATTATAAATCGTAAAATTAAAATTAAATGTTTCTCTAATATTGGGTTATGTGTACTTCATTACCAATCCAAAAATTATTAAAATCGGTTCATTATAAAAAAAGTTATAGTCAAAATATAACAAATTTTATGACTCATTAAGTGTTCCTGTGTAAAATTTTGTGAGTGTTTATAAATGTAAACTGATGCATGAAACATAACGTAGTTACTTCATACACATATTTTGTGGAGGGTTTTAAAGATTCGGCCCAGCCGGATATAACATTCCTGCTTGTTTAGTTTGATTTTGAACTCTTCTTTTTTTTTTCAATTTTGTCTGTTATCGTATCAACTTAATTTTATATTTGAGTTTGAAAAAAAATGAAAATGAAAAACATATTTGAATTGTTTTAATACATAAAAATGTTTATATTTCTTCTTCTTCGTTTTTTGTATCTTTATGAAACGTTTTGAATATTTAATGAATCTTCATTCAAACATTTTTTTGTCTTTTCAGTTTTCAGTCTTCATTTCATTTCTTTTTATAGTTTTGGCATACGAGTGTTTTAGCTTTAAATGTGCGTTTGATAATCAAAATCAAAACCAAAAAAATAAAAGAAATAGTTTAATGTAGACACGAGTTTTGGATTAAAGGTTCAATAAACGATTTTTGCATTTTAACTTGGTGGCTCTTCGAAATATATTTGAAAATGACAATAAAAACAACAACAACAATAAAATACATGATAATAATTGAAACTAAAACTTACAGCAGAAAGAAAGACGTTTCAATTGAATATGAGTTGAGATAGGTTGTAGGAGATATTCAATATCTTTACTATTTTATGAAAAAGTTATCGATATGTTTCTCTATAGAATAGTAAAGATATCGATATCTTTTCTATATAATAGTAAAGATATCGATATCTTTTCTATAGAATAGTAAAGATATCGTTATCTTTTCTATAGAATAGTAAAGATATCGTTATCTTTTCTATAGAATAGTAAAGATATCGTTTATCTTTTCTATAGAAATAGTAAAGATATCGATATCTTTTCTATAGAATAGTAAAGATATCGGTATCTTTTCTATAGAAATAGTAAAGATATCGATATCTTTTCTATAGAATAGTAAAGATAATCGATATCTTTCTATAGAATAGTAAAGATATCGATATCTTTTCTATAGAATAGTAAAGATATCGATATCTTTTCTATAGAATAGTAAAGATATCGATATCTTTTCTATAGAATAGTAAAGATATCGATATCTTTTCTATAGAATAGTAAAGATATCGATATCTTTTCTATAGAATAGTAAAGATATCGATATCTTTTCTATAGAATAGTAAAGATATCGATATCTTTTCTATAGAATAGTAAAGATATCGATATCTTTTCTATAGAATAGTAAAGATATCGATATCTTTTCTATAGAATAGTAAAGATATCGATATCTTTTCTATAGAATAGTAAAGATATCGATATCTTTTCTATAGAATAGTAAAGATATCGATATCTTTTCTATAGAATAGTAAAGATATCGATATCTTTTCTATAGAATAGTAAAGATATCGATATCTTTTCTATAGAATAGTAAAGATATCGATATCTTTTCTATAGAATAGTAAAGATATCGATATCTTTTCTATAGAAATAGTAAAGATATCGATATCTTTTCTTATAGAAATTAGTAAAGATATCGATATCTTTTCTATAGAATAGTAAAGATATCGATATCTTTTCTATAGAATAGTACAGATATCGATATCTTTTCTATAGAATAGTACAGATATCGATATCTTTTCTATAGAATAGTTAAACAGATATCGATATCTTTTCTATAGAATAGTACAGATATCGATATCTTTTCTATAGAATAGTAAAGATATCGATATATTTTCTATAGAATAGTAAGATATCGATATCTTTTCTATATAGTAGTAAATCGAAATAAAATGAAATATTTAAATTTATATAAATCCTAAAACAAGTATATGCACATTTTAGGGATTGTTATTTATTTTATTTATATTGTATATATTTTTGGGAGTAAATTAGTTCAAAAGCATAGTTATTTTGGATTTTTTGTGATTTATGTTATAGATTAAATCTGAAGTAATTAAATTTAAAAATGTTTCTTTTTCAACATTTAAATAGACTCTAATTGTGACTTGATTTCATTATTTATATTTTTTCACAAATTCTGTTATTTTCAAATATCTACTTTCGATCGTTATATAAATATATTATTAACGCATTTTTAGTTTTCTACAATTTATATCTTTTTTCCTATTTTGTGAAAATTCTCCATTAATGTTATGGCAATTTCTGCCGAAATAATTGGCATATTACATTGCCATAAGATCATAAATCAACAATTAAATAATTACATTTTTTTTGTGAATGGAAATCCAAACAAAATCTCTTAAAATATAATTTCATTTATTTTATTTATTTTTACTGATGAATAGACAACGTAAACCAAAAGTTATGTAGAAAATATTTTTTTATATTTTCGTTTAATTTTTGCAAATCTCAATGAATGAAAGATACAAAAAAATCCTCAGATAATTTTCACTTGTTGCACGATTTTTTTTAATTACATTCAATTACGTTAAAATCATTTCAACAAAAACTGAGAGAGAAAAAAAACAAAAATATCATTTAAATAACAAACATGTAAAAATGTAGAGAATTACAAACAAAACATTAATTAAAATTTATTTTTATACCCTCCATCACCAGAAATGGCGAAGGGGGTATATTAACTTTATCACTTCGTGGTAACGCTAAGAAGGAATCATTTCAGATCCCATAATGTATATATGTCTGCTTTTTGGCTTACACGCTCACATCCATGAAATTTGTCGTTTAACTGTCAATTAGAAATCTACAAATTTCAAAGATTCGGTAAAAAAGTTACAGGCAAAAATATCATATGATCCATTAAGATTTCCTGTGTTGTATTTAAAAAATAACGTCTATATATTATTACGTTTGTAAGTGTATCTGTTTTGTATGTGGAGGAGGGTACTGAAAATTCGGCACATCCGAATATAACATTCTTACTAGTTTATTTGTGAATTTATTTTGTGTGAAGTGAAATGAATTAAAATTAAACATGAAATTAAACGAAAAAGTATTTCCAACTAATTAGTTGAGGTTGGGTTATAATATGAGATTTTTGTATTGAATTAAATCATTAATATGAATCATTGATGAGGCAAAGAAAAGAAAAACTATAATTAAATATTAACTTTTAAAAGTGATTAAAAAATAAAGTTTGTTAAAAAATATAATCATTAATATTAAAAGGTGATTAAAACTTTAATTTTTTTTTAAAATTTACATCTCTAAAGTATGCAACAAATTTTTGATATTAATTTGCATTGTTTGTTTATGTTCTTTCTTCCTCGCTCTTTGGTTTAAAAGTTCAAGTGAAATTGGGCAGGGAAAATTTCCCAAAAAAGTTTTTGGTATGACAAGAATAATGCAGTTGCGGTAAAATAAGTTAATTATTTGTTAGAACGGTCTCTCTAAAAACCCAAATTTACATCAAGGAATGTTTATAAAAGGCTATTTCCATTTATAAGACTTGAATGTGTCCACTATTTTCTTATTTTTTGTTCGTTTTGATTTGGCATCCTGTCACTACACTTTTTAATATCCCTAAAATATGCAATAATTTTTTTTATTAATTCTGATAACCTCTTCATTCTCCTTGTGTCTCGCTCTAAATTGTAAAATAACAAAACCCCTTAAAGTAAATAACACTTTTGCATAAAAATGCAAAACTTTTTTAAATATTTTTGTCATAAAAATCTTAATAATTTAATTTTTCATACCCTCCACCCCGTAAGAGGTGAAGAGGATATATTTATTTGTCATTTTGTGTGTAACGCTAAGAAGGAATCATCTCAGACCCCATATGTATTTGTGCATCAAATCAAAATCTAAG